>JAPKLY010001142.1:27013-64100 GCA_026898435.1 Prunella vulgaris
TTTTCTTATCTTGTTATTTGTATCTCTTCCTATTATGGTGGGAAATGCTTTAATATTTTTTTGAAATGCAAAATTCATAGAATTTCTTGATGTTAGGGGGTTAATTTCCATCTCACTTTTCAAGATTATATGTTCTTTGAGGGAGAGGCTTACAGTTGAAACAAAAATATAATACCGCAAATTATCAAAACTTCAAATCGAGGATTCATAACTACATTCAATAACGGTGAACTCCAAGCTTAGTTAAGAGGAACACTTTATCGCCTACAATTCAAAGTATTCATAAATCATAAAACCACATTCTACAATCATGACAAATTGCTCAATAAACGAAAAATATAAAACGTAACTAATAAGAAACTACATTTTTCTAGCTTAACGAGTAAGTGTGCAAGGGATTCATTTAAAATATTAGCACACATGTAATCGTCTTTCAGATTCTCTTTTGTTCACATTGAAATCTGCAAACAGTAAAGTAAGATATTAAGAGATTGAGAATATGAAAGAATACGAGGATATTTCAAATAAAACCACCAGACTGAAAAGGAAATTTGATAAAATCTTCCTAGTGACTATTGGAATAATCCACCAATTAGGAAAGACAAATACAGAAAAAGCTGTTAGTTCAGTGAATCAAGAGCAAATTTTTTATTAGTCTAATTTATTTATTGTAATAATAATGAAACCATCTCAATTAATCCTCACAACACAATCTGGCACACAAACTTGTTTCTCATCTTTGTCTCCTCCTTTTGTTAAATGATACTTGTATATCATCATTGATTATGAATGTAAAATATCACAAGTAACTGAATATAACATATGCAAACTGAGTTGTTTCTGTTTCCCTGAAAATAGAGGAATAATCTTCATCTTATTCCAACACTTATAAAATACAGAAAGTATCCTTGATTATGCATTTTAAAGCAATGATAACGCATTACAAGATGAAACACTGACCTTTGCAGCTCAATATATAGATTTTCTCTAGAAAAAAAAAAAAAAAAACTCGAAGATATCTCTTTCAGAAAGTGATGGTCGTTAGCACATTGCTCATTATAGTGGTCCTAAATATGTTAATGAGCACACATGAATGATATTTGATTAAGTCAAAAGGTCCTCTTTCAAGAATCTGTTAAGTAAAAAAGATTATAAGCCTAACCACATATGGAGGAGCATAAACAGATATGTAAGATCATGATAATTGTACCTCACATCTGAAATACCTTGCAACACTTCTCCTTGTACTGTTGTACAACCTCAGTATTATCTACTCCCTCCGTCCCAAAACTATTTTCACATTTTTCTTATTTGAACGTCCCAATTCTACTTTCACACACCAAAAAAGGAAAAATTTTACACTCACAAAAGTTAACAAAGTACACTTTTTCTTATTCTATTATTTAATTTTACACTCACATATTCATTTTTCCTTGGTTCGCGTGCTCAGGACTACTATGAAAGTAGTCACTACTTTGAAAGTAGTCATTACTTGGGATGGAGGGAGTATTAATTATGTAAACCAATATTGGCGATATACCTCTTCATTAAATATATATTGGCACAAACACCAGGAAGATGTATATTCTTGAATAAAGCTAAAAGAATTCAACCTCCTAAATGAGGACAACAAATCAATAAAAGAACTTGGAGTTACAGATAAGAAGATTACAAAATGCGAAAATCCAAGTAGATGTTTTTTCTCTTTTTAATTCTTCGGACAAAAATTATGCCTAACGAAAAAAACAGGTCAAATACATGTTCGGGAAATTGTTTAGATGGATTCGAATAAGAATCCTCTATACCTGAAACCTTACCTAATTTTTAATATGTTAAATTACCTCATAACTCCATCGATGATGCCACTGGCTTCCAAGCTAAATCGAGTCACACCATTATAACTCTGGTACGAGCAACGAATCTGAGAGAACTAATTCTGGAGACCAACGGCGGTTTTTGTGCAGGCCGGAATTGTATATGGAGAGATGGCTAATGTGCATGGAAAAATTCATTGGAGTCACAGATTGTTCTTGTTCAGGGCGAAATTGCAAATTTAGTAGATGGTTAGTGTACAAGGCGAAATTGCAAAAGGTAGAAAAAAGAAGGGGCTGAATCGTCTAAGAATATTTTATAAGTTACTTCATTTGTTAAAGGGATTTGGGGTTGCCTAGATCAGATGAGATGCTGTGCAAGATATAGGATGCTGAGTGGATGAGAGGAAGTTATGAATTATCGAATTTTCTTAAAGTTTATTCCACGTAGTTATTCATTAGACACTCTAAACAAGCCCATGGCATACAATATCTCTCCGATTAATCACTCGACTAATCATAGACAAGATCCCTGTTCAACAGAGAAAGAAGACAAGGAAAGAAACACAAATGGGCCACTAACTTTTCTTCATCATCAATCTATCACTAACTTTAAGATCTGACAGAATAAGCTAGTTACATGATTATTTTAAAGTACCATCATAAGAGTTTGAACAAGACGTAAAAGCCAAACAATACAATAATTTCTTCCTTTGTCTTGCTCCAAATAAAACAAAATATATAAGGTTGTTCAACTTCACCTTTGTATACTCTAATAACTCATGCTTCTATTCTCAATATTATCACTATCACTCTGCTACTAAATTTTTTCATGACCCAATCAATTTTCCTAACCACGTTTTGCCCTCCAATGGAACTTCTATGTGGAGTTTTCATGCGCGTTTTTATATAAAAATAAGACCATATGTTAATACTCTAAAACCAAGACATGCATCACGGTAAAAAAAAGTAAGGAAAATTAAAAAAATTGCATGACCTTTCCCTAGTTCTCTTATTCTATCTGACACCACCAATCCAAACAAAAAAATGTTTGGTCTTACTGTTACAATGTATGTGTCTTGCGTTTGTCCCTGTGCATTTTTTCATGGATGCCATCAAGCATTGAAATGAGAAATTCATGTGCATCCTGTTGTTCATAACTTGCAAGGTTCGATGCATACTGCCACCAACTGTACCAAAAATTCAAACCTCATAAAATGTGGGCAATCAAACAACATGCTTTCATCGACTTTATGTATTAATAAACGTTTCTCTGATACAACATTGAAGTCATAAAACACTAATTATAGCCTATATATGAATGATCAGAGTCCCCTAAAATTTCAAAACCCATAAGCAGCAATAATGTAGAAAAACATCAATATTCATGAAACAGATAAAAGTACGTTTTTAATACTCCAGATAATTCAGACTTCAGAAAAATGAGATTTAAACTTTACCAAAAGGGATATAACAGTTAAACTGCAGAACATATTAAGCAATAAACAAAAAATTGCAAGCAGTTATAGTAAGTTTAGTGAAGGTAAACGATTGAACACACATAGACCTTAATCTTTAAGAAGATTGGTAGCCATGGCGTAAATCTAATCGGAGAGGCGGGAAGCATCATTGAGAAAACGGATAGTACGAGGTCAAAAAAAGCCGCGTCGTTGGCACCAAGCCCTCCGTCGATGCCATTTCCCATCTTTATTCAGCGATGAGTCAATCGAAACCTCAAGCGCCTCCATTTTTGACCGTGCACGATACACATGTATAGACCTGCGACAGTGCGCGTCGTAGAGGCTTTCCCCAAACTGAATTGAGGTGCGACCGTCCGTAAATTGATTTTCCTGTGGATTTATGTTCAACAAATTGAGACGGATTTCACTAGGTGAGATGGTAAATGCGCAGGGCAAAATTGCACTTGGATGCACAAATGGTTCGTGTTCACTTCAGGGCAAAATTACAAAATGTTGAAAAAGAAAGGGGTAAAATTGTCAAAAAAATTAACATGTCGAAACAATATAGATTTTTTTTTTTTTAGGGAAAAAGTATAAATTGGATCTTGAATTTTTGTCTCAAGTACAAATTGAAACCTAAATTATTTTTTTAAAACAAATATGCCCTTGAACTTCAAAAAAATGCACGAATTGTTCCTTGAACTTTTGTCTCAAATACAAATTGGACCATAAACTATTTTTTTAAATAAATATGATCTTCAACTTCGAGAAAATGTACATATTGTACCCTGGACTTTTGTCTTAGGTACAAATCTGACCATAAACTATTTTTTAAAATAAAAATAAAAATTACAAACAAAATATTCATTGAAAAACTAAAAAAGTTAATTAAAAATTAGACAAATATTTAAATAATTTAAAAAATTAAAAATCAAATTTTATAAAAATTAGATCAATATTTAAATAATTAAATTAAAAAATCATAAAATGAATAAAATCAAAAAAATTATTAAAATAAATCAACTAAATCTTTAAATAGTCCAATTAAATCTTTAACCAGTTGTAAAATAAAATTCAACTAAATCTTTAAAGTTTAAACTAAGAAAGTAATTTTAAAAATTCAAATTTAAATTCAAGATAAATAATATTAAAATATAATTACCTTTTAATTTAATTTTTTATGAAATATAGTTGATTTAAAAAAAAAATCTAAGCTTAGCCTATTTTTTTAAAGATTTTTTTAATTTGATATTTTTTTGTAGATTTTGTTGATATTTTTTATATATTTTAAAAAAAATTAATTTTTATTTTATTTTACTTGATTTATTTAATTTTTTCATATTTTGGTTAGGTTTAAATGATTTTATTAAAATACTACCTAATGTAATTATTTTGAAGATTCATTTTATTTTCTCTTATTTTTTATTATTTTTTCAGATTTTTATTTTTTTTATTGAATTTTAAATTTTAATTTAAATAATTTAATTTTTTAATATTTATGAAGTTTTTTATTTTTTTAAAATAATATTTTAATTTGTATCTAAGGTAGAAGTTTTGGATCATATTTGTACATTTCCTCAAAGTTGAAGAGCATATTTGTTTCAAAAAATAGTTTAGGATCCAATTTGTACCTGTGACAAAAGTACATGATCCAATTTGTACATTTTCTCGAAGTTGAAGGGCATATTTGTTTCAAAAAAAATTTTAAGGTCCAATTTGTACCTGAGACAAAAGTTTAGGGTCAAATTTGTACCTTTTCCCTTTTTTTTATCGATAAATGTTAGTTGTTAGAAGTTAGTTCCCTCATATATTTTCCCAAAGAGAATCAAACTCGGGTCACTCACTCAAGTGAGGAGCCCGGTGGCCAGGTGAGCTAACTCACCTGGTTTTTATATACACTATAGATATATTGTGAACTAAAATTAAAGAATATGATTTTAGATAAAATAATTAATGAAAATATATTTATCATTATAAATCAATTCTTAATTTTATCAATATTATGCGAAAAATCTATTATTCAAATTCAGATGATTTTTTTTTTTAAATTACAATTTTATAGGTGTAAGTTACTTCGATAATTATCACGTATCATAAATATAAACAAGAGGGTGTATTGGAATAGGATTTTAAAAAACTTTTTTAATTGAAAAAGTCATGTAGATTTTAAAGATTTTGTGGGATTTTGATGATTTTGCAAGATTTTGTAAGACTTTTAAAATCATTATTTTAATGGATTCTGTAGGACTTTGTAGACTTTGCAGAATTTCATGGATTTGCGTCATATGATATGAATTCAAGATTTTTTCAAACCTTCGAATTTTAAAAAAAAATCGAAGACAAACAAAAAATAATTCATAATATCATGTCCTCCTAAATAACATTCCTCCACATATATATAGCTACATTAATCCTCCAAGCATTATCGACACGTCGTTCTTGCTCATGTTATAGCATCATTTAGTAGTTTGGAATCATGAGTCGAACTCTCTCACCCACTTAGAACGAACATGGACTCCTAATCAAAATTTAAAGAGTTCGGTAAATGTTAGTTGTTAGTGATTAGAAGTTAGTTCCCTCATATATTTTCCCAAAAAGAATCAAACTCGGGTCATTCACTCAAGTGAGGAGCCCGGTGGCCAGGTGAGCTAACTCACCTGGTTTTTATATACAGTATAGATATATTGTGAACTAAAACTAAAAAATATGATTTGAGATAAAATAATTAATGAAGATATATTTATCATTATAAATCAATTCTTATTTTTATCAATATTATGCGAAATATCTATTATTCAAATTCAGATGATTTTTTTTTTAATTACAATTTAATAGGTGCAAGTTACTTTGATAATTATCACGTATCATAAATATAAACAAGTGGGTGTATTGGAATAGGATTTTAAAAAACTTTTTTAACTGAAAAAGTCCGGTAGATTTTAAAGATTTTATAGGATTTTGATGACTTTTAAGATTTTGCAAGATTTTTTAAGACTTTTAAAATCATTATTTTAATTGATTCTGTAGGACTTTATAGACTTTGCAGAATTTCATGGATTTGTGTCATATGATATGAATTTAAGATTTTTTCATACCTTCGAATTAAAAAAAAAAATCAAAGACAAATAAAAAATAAATCATAATATCAGGTCCTCCTAAATAACATTCCTTCACATATATATAGCTACATTAATCCTCCAAGCATTATCGACACGTCGTTCTTGCTCTTGTTATAGCATCATTTAGTAGTTTGGAATCATGAGCCGAACTCTCTCACCCACTTAGAACGAACATGGATGTTGATGGGCGAGCTACCGGAGATCGATTAAGGGGTTGCCTAGTCCGAAGGTGGGAAGGTCGCCAAGGTGCCCCAGAGAGTCAGGGTGCCGACCTCAGCCTATTTGCTGAAGAGGAAGCTCGCCTGGACGCTTGGCCTTACCTGGAAAGAGAGGTCGGTGAGGGAGCTCGCCGAGGTCTCGAGCATCACTCATTACCGTATGATCCTGGGGGCACAAAGACACAGGAGCTCGCCCCGTAGCCCGTAGGACCTCGATGGTTGCGCTCTTTTTCCCTCCGTCCGGTTTATCCACAAGAGTGGTTTACGGCGAGGTTTTTAATGAGGCCCATCTAGTCTAAGGCATAGTAGTAGCACGAGGCACGACATGGGAAGCAGTGTGAGGGACCAAGGCGAGGGTAAGGAACCCTCGTCAACACCGGAAGCCATATAGGCTCGTAAGGTATCGTCTCTCACTCGCGTATCTATAAATAAGACCTCTCTTGTGACTATTACACAATTAATACATTTCTTACACTTTACTTTCTCTCTCTAAGCTTTCCATTTTCTCTCTCTATATCATCCAAGAACACTTAATTCATAGATTATTGTTTGATAGGATTAATCCGATATAAATCCACATAACAAAGAACGATTAGTAAATTCTATCAACAATTTGGCGCTAGAAGGAGGGCCGTCGAATCTGAAAAATTAAAATTTTTCAAGAACAAAAGTTAGGGTTTGTTGAAGGTTTGAAGATTTGAAGGTGTTCTTGATAAAAACTCAAGAACACTTGGAGATACACACATATATTCATCCCTTCGAACGAAAACCCAGATTTCCGGACATAAAATCCAGATCTTCGGATTTGCAATATTCTGCCCGGAAAAAGTTTTCAAACGCGCGCGTGTACACGAATAAACCGAATTTCAGATAATTCATCGCACGCGAGGCTAGATGAAAACACGGACGAAACCAACCTGGCCGAGAACCACGAACTCGGTGAGCTAGGCGACCTGCCCCAGTTACCTCGGCGACCTGCAACGAGTTATCTCCTTCAAAACAAAAAAATGGCCAAGGGACAGACCTCCGCAGCTGCGGGAAGGTCGAAAGGCGGCAACCAAAACCAGACCGAGGTAGAGACCTTGCGCCAGGTGGTGGAGACCTCGCACCCATCTCCCTAGAAGAGCACTGCAGCTCCGCGACCTCCGCGAGTTGTAGTGACGCAGGAAGACCTGGTCCCCGCTCTGAGGGACCTGTCCAACAACCTCGAAGAGCTCCAGAGCACCATCGCGACCTTACAGAGGTTGCAGCAGAGGCAGAATGATGAGCTCGCCCTAGTGCCTAGGCGAGCTCCAGCCACTGAAACTCGGGAGCAAGCGAGGCCAACTCAGGGCACCCAGACCCGGGGGAATACAGTGTCCTCCCCACTGAGCAGGAGGCGAGCTCGGCCCAAGCTCGCCAACACCGGGAGCGCGCCGGAAAGGCCAAAGTAGTGGAGGAGCCCGCCCCTACACTAGGCGAGCATCTGCCTACACCGAGGCCTCCACCACACACCAATCACAAAGGAAGGAAGTCCTCCAAGGCCACCTGGGGCCGAGGTACGGGGAGAATGAGCGGACGGCGGCCCCAGCTGCGTCCCACGAGGACTCTGACCAGCAGCCGCGCAGGTCCGCCCATGACCGATTGAGAAGGCCCGCCATCGATAGGTTGGGCCCCCATGGCGGACGCCAATTCCAGCCCGTCACTGAGAGGTCACCCCAGAGTGAGGCATCTCGGGGGCGTACGTCCACGAGATGCACGACCTTCGAGCAACCTTCGCCGGAGGAGACCCGTGATGACGAGTTGGCCTCGCTGAAAAAAGCAGTCGAAATGCTACAAGCGCAAGTAGCAACCAAATCCGGCGGACCTGACGCCACCACTCTCCCCGCATCTCCATTGGCACCTGGCATCCTTCGCGCACCGGTCCAGAAGAAAATTCAATTCCCGGTGATGTGTGCATACGAGGGTGAATCCGACCCGAAGGTCCACCTGGCCAAGTATGCAGACTTTATGATTTCGGTGGGTGCCACCGACTCCACTCAGTGCCGGAACTTCCCGCTGACCCTAGGGGACCGAGCCCACCGCTGGTTCTCATCACTCGCCCCGGGGTCAATCTGCTCATTTGGCCAACTCTCGCGGGAGTTCTTGGCCCACTTCTCTGGGTTCGGGTCCTACCTTACCCAGAAGCACCGACTCGCCAACATCCACCAGGGCGAGAACGAAACCGACCAGCAGTACCTGAAGAGGTTCGATAAAATACTAATGGAAGGTAAGCCGGTGAGCGAGGACACCAAGGTCGTTGCGGCGATGGCCGGACTCAAAAAGGGCACCGACCTCTGGAAGGAGATGCACCTCGCATGTCCGAACACTTACACCGAATTTCACCACAAGGCGGGGGTGTTTGTGGCTATGCAGGAGGCACTACTGAAAGAAGTTGGTGCCCCCGAGGAGAAGAGACAGTATGGGAAGAAGTCCGGGGGCACCTACAAAGCTCCCCGGAACTTGAAAGCCTTCGGCGACGGGGACGAGTTCAAGGAGAAGCTCAACCAGGTCCTTACCGTCTCTGTCGACCAAGTCTTCTCTGCGGTCAAAGACAAGGCCATGCTAGAAGAGCCAAGGAGGATTCGCCAAGACCACACAAAGCTCAACCCCAACAAATATTGCGCTTACCACCAAGCCATCGGCCACTTCACCAGCGAGTGTCGAGACCTCCTCAAACAGCTCTGGAAATTCTATGAGGAGGGGAAGCTGGCGGAGTTCGTGAAGAAGGACCCAGCTAAGAGGCCGAGGTTCGAGAGGAGGGTGACCTTCGACGGTGAGGAGGAGGAGGACGCAGGCCAACGCGGACCTCAAAACAGACGAAGGGCACCTCCCCAACCTCAACAAAATATGGAGTCCACCCGAGAACTCTTAGTTCTCGAGGAGGAGATCGGAGCTGCCGGAGGTCTCCAGGACGGGGGACTCTCCATGTCCAAGAGAAAGAGGAAAGCCAAAATCTGGGCCGTGAACCAGGTCCAGGAGGGCAGCTCCGGCCCCAGGTTCGTCGCACAGGTTACTGACGAGCTGATATTCTCCTCAGCGGACCTGGAGGGGGTACTGACGCCCCACAATGACTCGTTGGTGATAACCGCCAACATCATGAACGTCCGAGTTCACAGGCTACTTGTGGACACCGGCGCATTCACCAAGATTCTCTTCAAATCCACCTTAGATGCCTTTGGTGATTTTGAGTCATATATGGAACCTAGCAATGCTAGGATAGTGGGGTTCGGAGAAGTTGTAACCGTCCCCCAAGGTAGCATTAGGTTGAGCGTCCAACTTGTATCGGCCGAGGACCCGGAGCGGAAACTGACTAGGCTCATAGATTTCCTAGTTGTCGACCAGCAGTCCTCCTACAATGGGTTCCTTGGCCGCCTATTTATTAATGAATTTAAAGTGGCGTGTTCGACCTACTACTACTGTTTGAAATTCCCAACTCCGAAAGGAGCCGGTACTATAAAAGGTGACCAGAAAAAGGCCCGAGAGTGTTTACTCCAAATTAAGGACGGCCAGGTCAAAAAAGCGGTGACGCGGGTCCAAGTCCTTGAAGAGGATGCACAGATCCCGGCAAGCGAGCCAAACATCCTAGACGTTATCTCGGTCGAAATTGAGATGATGGAGGTAGGCGATTTGCCGGAAATTGACCAAGTGTCAGGACCTGCTCAAGACGCACAACCAGCGCCAATGGAGGGATTGGAGGAGGTCCAA
Source organism: Prunella vulgaris (assembly GCA_026898435.1). Lineage (NCBI taxonomy): Eukaryota > Viridiplantae > Streptophyta > Magnoliopsida > Lamiales > Lamiaceae > Prunella > Prunella vulgaris. The sequence goes on from JAPKLY010001142.1 coordinate 37,348, forward strand.
AACAACCAAGTGTTGGGACCTGCGCAGGAACAGCAACCTGCTCCCATGGAGGTGGTTGATGAAAGTCGAGATGGGGGACCTGCGGGAGGTCAAAAACTAATGCCGATGGATGTTGACCCAACTCCCGAGGTCACCGAACCATCCCAAGTTGACAAACCACCGGAGGTGCCCACAGTTGATAAACCCACCCAAGCTGAAGCCCAACCCGATGACCTTGAGCCGCGCATAGGTCACGAACCTGCGCAGATGTCATAAGAGGAGTGGGACGAGTTCATCAGCGACCCGAGATGGAAAAGTAAAAAAAGAAAAGCCAACCCCAATGGAGGAACTGACGGCACTCCCGGTGGACCCGAAAAGGGACTTGGAACTTTTCATCGGTTCTGAGTTACCTGAACCGTATCGGTCGAGGATGGAGTTGTTCTTGATGTCCAATCTGGACGTGTTTGCCTGGTCCCACGAAGACATGATAGGAATCCCGTTGGAGCTTGCTTGCTACAGACTTAACATAGATCCGACGAGGAGACCTGTACGCCAAAAGTGGATGAAGTATGGACCAGACAAATACACAGCTCTGACTGTCGAGGTGGAGAAGTTGTTAGACAACAAATTGATCAAGTAGACTATGTGTCCACAGTGGGTCGCAAACCCCGTCCTAGTAAAGAAACACAACGGGACGTGGAGACTCTGCATCGACATCACGGACCTGAACAAGGCATGCCCGAAGGACAACTTCCCACTACCCCATATCGATCAGCTTGTAGATAGCACCGCTGGCCATGAGATGATGACATTCATGGACGTTTTTGCGGGCTATCTGCAGATAGCTTTGCACCCAGATGACCAGGAACACATGGCGTTCTACACCAACAAGAACATGTATTGCTGGGAAAGGATGCCGTTTGGACTCATTAACGCCGGAGCAACCTACCAAAGGTTGGTGAATAAAATGTTCGACCAACACATTGGCGAATCTATGGAGGTGTACGTGGACGACATAGTAGTCAAGAGTCTGAGAAAGGAGGACCACCTTGACCACCTCAAACAGACCTTCGACATACTGCGCCACTACAACATGAAACTAAATCCCAAAAAGACTAGCTTCGGCGTACATTCAGGAAAGTTCCTGGGGCATCTAGTTAGCCAACGCGGAATTGAGGTGAACCCGATGCAGGTCCAATGCATAATCGAGATGGGTGTGCCCGATTCCGTACAAAAGGTTTAAAGACTAACCGGTTGCATGACGGCTCTAAACAGATTCATCTCCAGGTCTGGCAACCGAAACCGCCCATTCTTCGAGGTAATCAAAGCAAACACACGAAGGTACAAGGAGGCAGCCAAAGCCAACAAACTCCACCTCAAAAATCACTTTGTGTGGACCAGCGAATGTCAACGAGCCTTCGAGGATATTAAGGCATATCTGGCAGATACGCAGGTCCTGTCAAAGCAGTACCTGGAGAAAAGTTATATCTCTACCTAGCTGCGTCGGAGGTGGCCATTAGCTCCGTCCTAGTCCGAGAAGAAGCAAAAACGCACCTACCAGTGTACTATGTAAGCCAAGTCTTACACGAAGCTGAGTTGCGGTATACCCCAACGGAGAAGCTAGCTTATGCGCTGGTGATGAGTGTTAGAAAATTGAGGCCCTACTTCTTCGACCACTCGGTGGAGGTGTTAACAACATTTCCACTAAGGCAAATACTACAACACCCAGACACCGCCGGACGTCTGCTGAAATGGTCACTAGAGATTAGCCAATACGGTATAACCTACGCACCCCGAACATCGATCAAGGGACAAGCGCTCGCCGACTTCATCGTCGAGCTAACTTTCCCACAAGATCCGACGAGGGGTCGTATAGCTCCGTGGCACCTCTACTTGGATGGGTCATCGCCCAGCGCAGCAGCGGGCGCCGGCGTAGTCCTGATCAGCCCGGACAGACAAGTCTTCACCTCCGCAATCGGTTCGACTTTCGCACAACCAATAATGAGGCGGAGTATGAAGCTTTGATAGCTGGACTTAGGCTATCATTAGCTGTGAGGGCAACCAACCTTCAAGTTTTCGGAGATTCCCAGCTAATAATATCCCAAGTCCGGGGGGAATATGAGGTAAAAGACCAACAGATGATGACCTACCAAAAGATAGCCGCACATCTGATCTTGATGTTTACGCAGGTCTACATCAATCAGATACCACGGCTAGAAAACACACAAGCAGATGCTCTAGCCCGGCTGAAAAACCCCTCGACATCCGATTACAAAGTAAATCAAACCTCGAGTGGGGGGCAGGAGGACAGTGAAGATGGTGAAGATTGGTGCACTCCAATCCAAAAATATTTAACAGACGGAACAACCCCCGTGGACACCTGGGAAGCTAGCCGGCTAATAAAGCAAACTACCAGATATACGCTGCTGGATGGCCAACTCTACAAACGTGGATTCTCTCTACCCCTACTCAAATGCCTAACTAAGAAACAGGGGTCCGAAGTGTTAGAAGAAATTCACGAAGGAATTTATGGGAGTCACGCTGGGGGCAAGCACTGGCATACAAGACGATCAGACAAGGGTAATACTGGCCCACTCTTCGCAAGGATGCCATTAGCTTTGCACGAAGGTGCCGAAAGTGTCAACTTTTTGCACCTAACATCCACTCCCCAGCCAACCAGCTGAAGTCGATTTTCAGCCCATGGCCTTTCGCGAAATGGGGTATCGACTTGATCGGCCCATTCCCACCTGGTAGAGGCGGTGTAAAGTTTGCTGTTGTAGCAGTAGACTATTACACTAAGTGGGCTGAGGCCGAAGCTCTCACAACAATAACTCAGGAGAGGATGATCGACTTCATCTGAAAGAACCTGATCTGCAGGTTCGGACTTCCGCAGTCGATCATCACAGATAATGGAAGGCAGTTCGACGGTTAAAAGCTGAGAAACTTCTGCAGTTCATGGTACATCAAGAAACACTACTCAAGTCCTTATCATCCACAGTCGAACGGCCAGGTCGAGACGGTGAACAAAATCCTGAAACACATATTGAAGCTCCGCCTCGAGGAAAAGAAAGGGAGTTGGGCGGACGAACTCCCGGAGGTCCTATGGTCTTATAGAACATCCTACCGGGCCAGCACCGGAGAGACCCTGTTTGCCCTAGCCTTCGGAACTGAGGCCGTAGTCCCAGTCTAAGTCTGGAACAAGACTTGGAAGGTGGTGGGATATGACGAAAAAAAGAATGACGAAGCCTTGGCGGTAGAGAAAGATCTGATCGAAGAAACCAGAGCTTCGTCAGAAATGAAGAACGCCACCTACAAGCGTAGAGCAGAGAAGTACTACAACTCCCAGGTCCGAGACCGAAAATTCAAGGTCGGAGACCTGGTGTTGAAAAAGAAATTGATGGCCCCACCAGGTGTGTTCGGTTCAAACTGGGAAGGACCGTTCCGGGTCACCGCAGCCTAGCCAAACGACACTTACGACCTCGAAAACGCAGAAGGCAATGCCTCATCATACACCTGGAGTGCGGCCCACCTGAAAAAGTTCTATCAATAGACTAGAATCCTGTAATAGACTAGACGAAGGTTCGCATCAGAAATGTTGATAGCAACCAGTGTAAATTACGTTGCCATGAAAAGTTGGGAAGTTTTGTGAAATCAGAAAAATTCCCCAAGTGTTTGGAACTGCGTAGCTCGCCCACTACGCGAGCCACCTCAGGTCGCCCACTACCCAAGGAAGCTCGCCAGCCCCAGCTCGCCCAAGTACTCGAAAACCCGTAATGCGCAAGGACCAAGGTCCCAAACGTTGTAATCAGAAAGCTCGAAGGCAAAGGCCAAAGTGCCCAAGGTAGCGAAGGTACCCTTCTCAAAGGGTGGCCAAGCACCTACTGCCACAAGTTAGAAAAATTCGCGAAAAAGACGAAAAACATCTAAGGCAAGGTCCATGAAACCCAAATGCCCAACGTGAATTAAACGAAGTACGACTCGCTACCCTAAGTGGTTTTAAAACGAGCAATTCGCGGCCCTAAGTGGTGTAAGACGAAGAATTTGTACTCTAAAAGCAGAGGTACAATTCGTAGCCGTAAGTGACGTAAAACGAACGATTCACTTCTCAAAGTAGAGTAAGACGAACAATTAACTACCCATAAAATAAATAAAAATGAGCTATTTAAAAATTATAACGTAAAGCACGAAAATGAAAGTACGAAGAGTTGGACAAAAAATGGCTCAATTTCTATTCAAAAGACACTTAGGAAATTTTCAAGACAAAAACACTTGAAAATTCCTAAGTGTTCGAAGTGGTGCTGGCCACAAAGGCCGACCAGCTGGCCATCTTTGAAGTACAAAAGTATGCTCCTTCTGGGCGAGCTATAGAAAGCCCGGCGAACTCTAACTACTTACTAAAAAACAAAAAGCTACAAAAATGGAGCTCCTTCTGGGCGAGCTCCGTAACCCGGCAAACTACTATAACTTGGAAAATAAAAAACTAATCTGAGGAAACGGGAAAAAGCTCAAGTCTTCAGAGTTGCGGGGGCATCAGAGGGAACCTCGGCGAAGTGAGCGGCGACCTGACCAGTCGGGAGGGTGAGCTCGGCATCCGAAGTGATGTTCCCAGTGAGCCCACTGGTATCGAGCTCGCTGATGTTGAGCATTGTATCCCCAAGAGCCTTCTGCATCTGCTCCATGGTGGGCGGGGTTCGAACCTCGCCCTCAGCATCTTGGGCGACCTCGGTAGTCAGGACCTCATGCGTCTGGATGATGTTGAATTTTTGACAAGCAGCATCGAGGTTGATCCCTTAGCCGGCGAGGTCCCCTATGTTTAGCCCCGTGCCGGGGGGAATCTTGGCCTTAGACAGGCAATCGTCGAACTCGCTCACCAAGGCCTCCCACTCGCTGTCATTGTTTATCCGCGCCCATTGGAAGGAGCGGATAACCTCGGCGAAGCAGAGGACGTAGCCCTGGTCTGTGGCGACCACCTTGGCGAGCTCCAACTCCTCCGGCGTGATGGTAGCATCGGGGCGGCTCCTGAGCTCGGCGACCTCCAGGACCTTCGCGGCGACCTCTTCACGGAGCTTTGTACACTCTACCGAGTCCCCCTGGTTTTGCTCCCGGAGAATTTTCATTTCATCCCGGGCTCGGGCGAGCTCCTCTTCCCGGGAGGCGAGCTTCTGGCGAGCTTGCTCGAGTTCGGCCTGCTGACGGCGGAAGTCGGCTTGAAATTTTTCCATCTTTTTTATGGCATTTTGTTCCACCTCCAGCGAGGCTTTCACCTTAGCCTCCATCCCGGCGAGCTCTTCGACAGGCTTCTTCCGCTCGTCCCCAACCTTGTTGAGCAGCTTCTTCGCATCTTGGTGAGCTTTGTCAGTGGCGGTGACTTCATCAGTGACAAGCTGGGCGGCCGCCATAGCTGCACATGCATAGTGCATCGCCAACCTCGCCTTGTCGACGGGCTTCTACCTCTCAATCATTGCGAGCTCTGAGGCAGAGAGATATTTGGGGGCTTCGGTGAAGATTCGGCGAGCTGCCCCCTCAGGAAGGTCCCTCGGCGAGGTCAAGGCCTTACACATCTCGGCAGTGTGGAGAGACTCGGGCCGTTGCGGGAGCTCGGCAGGAACATACCTGCGAACGTTCGAAGAGTTAGCAAAAATCTTGGAAAGTTGTAAAGGAAATCAAATGGCTTCCAACTTCAAGAAGGAGCTCGCCCTCTTACCCGAACCTATCAGGATTGAGCCCAAGAAGGGTGTTGTCCCGAATAGGGACCCCGTAAGGAGACGGCGGGGGCCCGCTCTGAGGAGTTGGAGGCACAGGGGTAGAATGAGGCACGAGAGCTCGCCCTGACCCTCAATGAGTTGACCCAGAGCCACCTCGGTCGCTGTGTTCGAAGTCGTCGTCCCGGAGACCAACCCGGGACTGCTTGTTAGAGCGAGCTTCATCCTCACTCACCCAGGAGCCATCTCCTCGATGGAGAGCTCGTTTGGTTTGATAAGGTGGGGGTTGAGAACCCCGTTCAAGTCCAGAACCTCGCCCCGAACCTTTCTTGGTGGGGGCGACCTTCTCTTTGGTAGGGGGAGGTGTCGAGGTCTTCTGCGAGCCGGAGCCCCCAGCTTTGTCTGCGACTTTGGCGACCTCCACCTTCCTGGTCGTATCCAGCACCGCCCCAGACGGGATGTCTTCTCTGCCCGGGCGAGGTTTGCCCATCTTTAGCTGGCGAGCTAAGAAGTGATAGGCCTCGGGGACTTCTATGGGGGGGAGGTCGGCAACAGGACCCGCACCTGCAAAATGGAGATAAGGGGTTGGCAACCTGGCGAGCCCCACTTACAATGAGGCGAGCTACTAAAACTCTAAAATTTCAAGGGTTAGAACCTTGAGCAGCGAGGTGGTGGGGCGAGGTAATGAGGCCGGCGAGCCTGCGGCAGTGATGCTGGCACAAATGCTTGATCTCACGATCTTTCTTCTCTCACAAGCAGCAAACAGTCCGCACGAACTCAAAGCCGACTGAAATCTCGGGCTTCCCGCGGCTCGACCTATGACGCTTCAAACCTGCAAAAAAAGGTAGATTAGATTAGTAAATCTAATCCAACGCACACACACCGAAGCACGCCACCTACTGAAGGCCTCCCCATATTCCTCGGGAGTAAGGATACGCCCTCCACGCCCATTCGAAGCTCGTCAGTCCCCGCCAATGGAGAAAAACTGTTCTTTCCAGCCCCGAACCTTGTTGGGAAGGTCCCCCAGGAACTTCTCCATCGGGCGAGCTTGGAGGGAATAGTATTCCTTCCCTTCCCTCACTTGCTGGATCACATTGAACAACTCGCTGATCTCCGTCGTGCTCAACCGATTCTCGTAACCCTCAAGACCAAAGATGGTCAACGCCGCCTGCAAGCTGCTCCATGCGTTAGGGGTTAGCTGCGTTATGGCATGGTTTGTATCCATCAGGAATTGCCCAATGATGGGGTGCAGGGGCAAGGTGAGCCCAGCCTTCAGGGTATCAACGTTGATGGCGGTGAGTCCGGCAGGGGAGAGGTCGGTACGCTCCTTATCCTTGGGGGCATACATGAAGATGTCCAAAGGGATGCGGAACATCTTTCGAATCTTCGGCAAGGCGAACTCGCTGATAATGCTCTCCACCTCGGTCGCCTTGAGGTAAGACTTGCCAGCAGCCTTGCGAGAAGCTCGCTGGGGCAGAGGGAAGCGCGCCGCATGGGTTGCCACATACTCCATCCATCCAAAATCATGGACGACGTCGGCAGGGACTTGGTACTCAGCGAGTTTAGGGAATGGAAAATTAATGAACCGGAGGTACTCATAAGTAACCTCTGTCCCCACATCGTCACCGACCTCCTCGTCAATCTCGCGAGCCAGCTAGCTAGCTTGGTCGCCTGTCTCGGCGACCTCTTCCTGAGCTCCGGTGCCCTCCATCTCGTCCGGGGCAGCGGCCCCCCGGTAGTTTGCTCAAATTGCTCCCCGAGCTCGCAGAGTTCGGCCTGTTCGCCGAAATTAGTAGCTTGCTCGCTGGAGTCGGTGCGAACCTCACCCAGGAGTTTGTGACTGCTCAGGCGAGCTACAGAGCTCACCTCGGAACCCGATGAAATCATCACAGGGGTCATTTGGGGGATTGGCCGGTCGTCAGTCATGGGTTTCTTCCCCGAGTTACGGTTCGAGGCGGTCCGGCTTGAAGAGTGTTCGGACATGGTGAATTGGTTGTCGGGGGTGTTCGGTTTTTAAGTCCAAAAGCTTAAGGTCAGCCCGACAATCGCCGGAATGCTCGGGTATGTGGCCGAAAATCCGAGAAGAAAAGAAGAAAGGGAAGGAAAACGAGTAATCTACCTTGAGGAACGCCCGAAGAATCGCTGGAAGCAAGAAGACCGTTCACCGAAAAATTACTCGGAAAGCTGGAAGCACAAAAGTGAGGAATGAGGAAGTTTCCTCGTATTTATAGGCACGGGGGCGAGCTCGAATTTCCCAAAAGGCCAGGGGCCAATGTGCAAAGAATTTGAAAAGTTGACATAATTAGCGCGAGAAATGACGCCCAAAAAGGCGTGCACGACGCCTCGTATCCCGCTGATGCCAGCCCACGTACCGCCTCGCCAAAGCTCGCCGTTAACCTCGCTGATCAGCTCGCCCACACATTGATTAAATCATGATGAAGGCGAGCTGGGGGGCAAATGTTGATGGGCGAGCTACCGGAGATTGATTAAGGGGTTGCCTAGTCCGAAGGTGGGAAGGTCACCAAGGTGCCCTAGAGAGTCAGTGTGCCGACCTCAGCCTACTTGCTGAAGAGGAAACTCGCCTGGACGCTTGGCCTTACCCGAGAAGAGAGGTCGGCGAGGGAGCTCGCCGAGGTCTCGAGCATCACTCATTACCGTATGATCCTGGGGCACAAAGACACAAGAGCTCGCCCAAGAGCTCGCCCCGTAGCCCATAGGACCTCGATGGTTGTGCTCTTTTTCCCTCCGTCCGGTTTATCCACAAGGGTGGTTTACAGCGAGGTTTTTAATGAGGCTCATCTAGTCTAAGGCATAGTAGTAGGAAAAGGCACGACATGGGAAGCAGTGTGAGGGACCAAGGCGAGGGTAAGGAACCCTCGTCAACACCGGAAGCCATATAGGCTCGTAAGGTGCCGTCTCACACTCGCGTATCTATAAATAAGACCTCTCTTGTGACTATTACACAATTAATACATTTCTTACAATTTACTTTCTCTCTCTAAGCTTTTCATTTTCTCTCTCTATATCATCCAAGAACACTTAATTCATAGATTATTGTTTGATAGGATTAATCCGATATAAAGCCACATAACAAACAACGATTAGTAAATTCTATCAACAATGGACTCATAATCAAAATTTAAAGAGTTCGGTAAATATTAGTTGTTAGTAGTTAGAAGTTAGTTCCCTCATATATTTTCCCAAAGGGAATCAAACTCGGGTCACTCACTCAAGTGAGGAGCCCAGTGGCCAGGTGAGCTAACTCACCTAGTTTTTATATACAGTATAGATATATTGTGAACTAAAATTAAAGAATATGATTTGAGATAAAATAATTAATGAAGATATATTTATCATTATAAATCAATTCTTAATTTTATCAATATTATTCGAAATATCTATTATTCAAATTCAGATGATTTTTTTATTTAAATTACAATTTTATAGGTGCAAGTTACTTCGATAATTATCACGTATCATAAATATAAACAAGAGGGTGTATTGGAATAGGATTTTTATAAACTTTTTTAACTGAAAAAGTCCTGTAGATTTTAAAGATTTTGTAGGATTTTGATGACTTTTAAGATTTTGCAAGATTTTGTAAGACTTTTAAAATCATTATTTTAATGGATTCTGTAAAACTTTGTAGACTTTGCAGAATTTCATGGATTTGTGTCATATGATATGAATTCAAGATTTTTTCATACCTTCGAATTTAAAATAAAATCAAAGACAAACAAAAAATAAATCATAATATCATGTCCTCCTAAATAACATTCATCCACATATATATAGCTACATTAATCCTCCAAGCATTATCGGCACGTCGTTCTTGCTCTTGTTATAGCATCATTTAGTAGTTTGGAATCATGAGCCGAACTCTCTCACCCACTTAGAATGAACATGGACTCCTAATCAAAATTTAAAGAGCAGGGTTTGCAATTTTGCATGCATGAAAATTACTTTTTTTTCCTTTTTTTTTCCATTATATTTTCCTTTTACCAATGATAGCATGAATTTTTTTGTTTTATTACATGACTTTTGGCACAATATATAGGCAAAAATTTGGCCTAAACCATTGTAATAAAAAAATTCAACCTTAATTAATGTGTAATTTTATTAGAATTTATATTATCATATATTAATTTCTACTTAATATATATATATATATATATATATATATATATATATATTTATGATATACACGTATATAGATGCGTATGTTAAAAAAGTATCAAAATTGAATAATCAAAGTAAAGATAACAAAACTCAAATTTCGCGAAAAAATACTGTCAATGGAAAAATATTACCTAATGATAGATGCAATATATAATATTAGTATTATAGTAATACTAATATAAAAAATAAATATTTATCTTGTGTATAAGTTAGGATGAACAATATCGTTTTGCTAATATTAAAATTTTTAAATGAACCAATATGTATATATATATATATATACATATATATTTAATGAATTAATTATAATAATAATTTTTATTTATTCTAATATATATGTATATATATAAAATATTATATTAGCCCTTGTCACTGTAATTACTTTATCGTTGATGTTAGTATTATGAGTCATTACTAATAAAAGTAACCATAGAATTAAATATAAATGCAGGGATAAAATTATAAGGTTAAAATATTTTAGATCTTAAAAATAAAAAAATCATATATAAATCAATTTGGGGATAATAAATAAAGTCACTAATTAAAAAAGTCTACCGAAATACTAGGGGTTTTGATGGGATTGTTGGTATTTATAAAATACACTAAGGGCATCTCCAACAATACTCTAAATTGGAGGATACTCTTGCATTTGAAGTATTTGACAACTCCAACAATCCTCTAACAATTATATGGAGGATGAAGGATCATCATAAATCCTCTATATTTAGAGTACTCTCATTTTAGAGGATGATTTTAATTACAATATTATCTTTTTCTTTTTCTTTTTCTTTTTATTTCTATTATTTGCTTATTATTTTATTAAATGGTGAATTACACCATGAAATCTTCATTAAAAATTAAATTAATTATATTTAACATTACAAATATTATGTTTTATGGGACATTCTTGATTTTATATGTCTTTTCTTTTTTTAGTCAAATAAATATTAAAATATTAAATTAAGAAATAATGACCCATAGAAAATAAATATTACACAACTTTAACAAAGATTACAATAATTATCTAAAACACATATTTAAACATACAACACACTTGAATTAGATAAAGTAATGAAAACATAAATAATTTAATCCTACAATTAAAAAAAATGAACTCAAATAAAGATAAATCGGCTCACTATGCACTTCGAGATGCTCTTATCGACCATTTATGGGAAGAATTGTCCAATAAAGAGTATTAGATTTTCAAATTTATTATTTGTAAACGATTATGATTATCCTATTTTATATGAAGGTATATAACATAATTTAATTTTAAATATATAAAATTATTTAAAAAAATATCTCAATACCATTTAATTGAGTTGAAAAAATTAATTTAATAATACATTATATAAATTATTAATTATTTAAATTTATTAAATTAATTGAAAGAAGAAAAAATAATAAAAAAATATAATTAATATAGAGTGTTATTGTTGGAGAAGATTTTTAATATAGAGTACTCTATACTTCAAAATGAAGGATAGAGTACTCCAAAATGAAGGACATTGTTGGAGATGCCCTAAAAAGTCCATCAAACCCAACAATCCTTTAAAATGCTTATATTTTTTTAATACCAGTGGATTGTTTTTAAGTCATTTAAAATTCTGATTGAATACCGGTGGATTATTTTTAAGTATTTTAAAATCCTAATTGAATACCAGTTGATTGTTTTTAAATCTTTTAAAATCCTGATTGAATACCAACAAATTTTTTTATAAGAAAAAAATCTTTTAAAATCCTACGAAATCTCAAACGAATACACCCCCTAGTCTTTTAAAATCCTATTAAATTTAGGGTTCATTTGATTCAATAGATAAGATAAATAACTAAAGATAGATTAGACAAGATTATAATCTAGAGATTATTATCTATGAGTTAAATAATATATTTGGATTGATGGATTAAGATAATTAGTAGTTTAAGATAATTTCATTTTGAATGTTTGGATTGTAAGATTAATAATAAAAACATATGCAATTGGCAATTTTGCTCTCTGTATCATAAATAAAAATAAAATGAATTATGGTTTTCCTTTTCAATATAAGAGGAGTATTTTAGTAAGACAAAAATTTATATAGAAATTTCTACGGTAGAAACTTCCAAAAATAAATTAAAAAAATTAATATACTCACGCGCTCTCCCCTTCCCCACAAACACACGCACACGCCCAACCCACTATTATTCCATTTTAATTCCCTTTCCCTCCAGTATACTCACCCTCCCAGCCCCCCCCCCCCCCCAAAAAAAAAAAAACACACACAAGTCTACTGCCGTTGCATATCCCACTGATTATTTTTGCAATCTCCTAGTAAAAGCTATTCACATTTATTTAATTATTATTGTGAATTTTTTTTAAAACTCAAATAATATTATATAAATAAAATTAAAATTTTGATCTCAATTTATATTACTTTATGGACAAATGCATGTTACTTTAAAGAAAATGTATGTTATTTTTTTATAAAAAATATATTTTGTTCTTGTGTAACATGTATTTGTTCATATAATAACACAAATTGTAGAGCAAATATATGTTACTATTAGAGTAATTGTGTGTTACTATCTTATAAGACGTTGTTATTTTACATAAATTCATTTGTTTTTATAGAATTGATAAATTTTCATATATTGCAAGAACAAAATATGTGTTACTATAAGAACAAATTAATATTGATTATTCACAAATATTTATTTATTTTTATAGAAATAATTTTTTTTCTTCATATAATAACATATGTATTACATGAAACAATCTACCTAAATTTAAAGGGATGATGAATAAATTAAGAAAAACATATTTATTCTCATATTGTCCATATAGTAACACACATTTGTTCATATAGTAACACAAATTGAGAGACAAATGTGTGTTATTATTAGAGAAAATGTGTGTTACTATCTTATAAAATGTTGTTATTGTACACATATTCATTTGTTTTTATAGAAATAATTATTTTTTTCCATATAATAACATATGTATTACATGAAACAATCTACCTAAATTTAAAGGGATGATGAATACATTAAGAAAAACATATTTATTTTCATATTGTCCATATAGTAACACACATGTACTCATATAGTAACAAAAATTGGAGAGCAAATATATGTTACTATTAGAGCAATTGTGTGTTACTATCTTATAAGATGTTGTTATTTTACATAAATTCATTTGTTTTTATAGAATTGATAATTTTTCATATATTGCAAGAGCAAAATATGTGTTACTATAAGAACAAATATTGATTATTCACAAACATTTATTTATTCTTATAGAAATAATTTTTTTTCCATATAATAACATATGTATTACATGAAACAATCTACCTAAATTTAAAGGGATGGTGAATAAATTAAGAAAAACATATTTATTCTCATATTGTCCATATAGTAACACACATTTGTTCATATAGTAACACAAATTGAGAGACAAATGTGTGTTACTATTAGAGAAAATGTATGTTACTATCTTATAAAATGTTGTTATTGTACACATATTCATTTGTTTTAAATGAATAAATAAATTTTCACATAATGCAAGAGCAAAATGTGTGTTACTATAAGAACAAATATTGACTATTCACAAATATTTATTTATTTTTATAGAAGTAATTATTTTTTTTCATATAATAACGTATGTATTACATGAAACAATATACCTAGATTTAAATTGATGATGAATAAATTAAAAAACAAATATTTATTTTTGTAAAATATATTTTGTCCTTATAGTAACACACATTTGTCAATATATTAACACAAATTGGAAGACAAATATATGTTACTATAAGAGTAAATGTGTGTTATTATTAAATTAATTGTGTGTTACTATATGTATAAATATTTATTTATAATATAATATTAAATGTATATTTTAATCTACATAATAATTAAAAAAATTAAAAAGAAAACTTAAGAAAAAGATAAATAAAAAAATTAAAATTAGTTTGAAGGGGGTGGGGTGGTGGGAAGGTAGCAAAAGTGAGTGTTTGGCGTGAGTTTAATTTGTTGGGGGGGGGGGGAATTGTTGCGTGAGATTGTCAGAGGCGGTTGCCGTGAGTTCAGGGAAGTGCGCGTGGCCCTCTTTTCTTTTTTGTTCTATATTTAATAATTTCTAAAGTAGAAATTTCTACGCAAATGTTGCTCTTTTAGTAAAGATAAAAATAATAGATTATTATCATATTTCTTCCCTAATTAAGATAATATTATCTTCCATTTATAAAATAATTAAATTTTAATTTTAATTTTTTTATTAATATTGGACTTTTATCGATTAAACCAAACATTAAATTAGATAAGATAATTTAATTTATCTTAGCTTATATAACGAAGTGCTTAAATCAATAAGCCCCATAAAAAAAAAATCGCAGGCCTTCAAAATAAAGAATAACGGTCAAGATTAGTAACGAATTGAAGAAATAATAAATACATGTGTCAAGTATTCCATTTAACAAAATAAGAATTAATTGGTCAATATTAAAAGCAAATTAAAGTATAATAAGGTACAGAGTCAAATATTCCATACACAAAATAAAAATTAATGGTCAAATTAAGATGACATTAAACATTAGAGTCAAATATTTTATATACATAGACATAGTCATCAAATTAAGAGAGCGGTCAAAATCATCATCATTGTTTTTTTCTTACTGTAAATTCAATTCACTAAATTATCATTGATTTTTTTCTTCTATATATAGAGTAACATATAAAGAAGGTAGAATATTTGAATAATAAATTACAACATGAGATATTATATTAGTATAAATATAACCACAAAGTACTCAAATATGTGCAATTCAACATTTAATTAACAGATTAAATTTTCAATATTGAAAATGCCTAGACCCTCGACTATTTTCGCTGCTCTTGTTATTTGCTTCAGCATAATTTCAGGTATGATTCTTATATTTGATTCAAGTATTAATTATATTTAAAAATTATAATATTTAAATATAAAATATCATATTAAAAAATAAATATTTCATAAAAATATAAAAAAATTAAAATGTGAAAGTGGGGTGGGGAGAGTTGTTTGGGGGGGGGGGGGGGGGGGGGGGGGGGGGGGTTTGGGTGGATTGGTAATAATGGCGGCGTGCATATGGGGTGTTGGGCCTGGGTTGGGGAGTAATAAATTAATAATGCGGCGGCAATCATTGACTCGTTTTAAAAAATTTGAACTTGAATCACAATAGTATGTAACGGACGTTTAGAAAACGTGGATGCTATTCATGTTTTCCATGAAATCGTGAATAGTATTCACGTTTTTGCTTATTTCCGTAAATGTACAAAAAATTACCTTAGTTGCATAAGCAAAAATAAAAAATACAATATTTAAAAAAAAAACCATTAAAAACTGACATCCTATCTACCAGAATATATATATATATATATATATTTTAAGAAAAGCGCACATGCATTATGAACTTAATATTTCTGGTTAAGTTATTTAAATAAGGATATTTTCAACTCAAATTATCGAAATATAGAGAATAAATTGGAGTTTATTAAAATAAAATCAGTTTATTAAATGAAAGAACTGGAAAAACTAGTCTAATTAATAGAATTTTTATTTTCGTATATATTTTTTAGCAAATTCAGTTTTCAAATAGATCTGTTGTTAAAATTTGAAAGAGTCAATATTATTTGAAATGTGGTTGTTAAATTTTTTAATAAAATAAATATTAGTTTTATATAAACTTAAATATTAATTTATGAATAAAAAATATTTATATATTGTCACACTAAATTAAATTTCAAAATATATTAAACTTTAGTTCATGTAATTTATAAATTGATTTATTCAAAGTCAAAAAACTAATTTTTTAATTAAATAACTTAAAAGATTAAAATTAAATTCAATAAAATTTCAAAAGAATTTATGCAAACTAGAGATTTTGGAGTATGAGTAGTGAAACTCTTAATTACAAAAAATAGGTCATAATTTATTAATTAAGGAATTAGATGTATTTGGTATCATGAGTAAATAAAAAAAATTTACAATGTGCATTACTTACGAAAATTATAAATTAAAAAATAATTAAGAGATCTCAAAATTTGTGAATATTTATATATTTATATTATCTAATAGTTGCCTCCATAATGAAACAGTCCTCACATCTTATTTTAATTTGTGAGGAGAATTTCAAAAAATAAAAGGAATATTACATAGACAAACTTCACACCTTTTAAATGTGTGAGTTGAAAATGTGAAGGCTATTCAGAGACACAGGGAATATAATTTTAAAAAATTAAGAGTATTTGAAAATTAAGTGCACTTTTTTTTTCTTCTTTTAAAAATTATAATTTTTAAATATTACAAAGAAAGATTATTACAAGCTTTAAACTTTTTTAAAATTTTTAAGTTGAATTTTTTTTATATTAATATATATATATAATCTCAACTTATTTATTTTAACATAATAAAATATGTGTGTATTTTTTAAAATAAAATAAGTTTTAATTTATTATTTCTAAGTTATTTTATAAATACATTATAAACTTTTAAATTTTAAAAATTGTGACTAATCTTTCATAAACTTTTATTCATTTTAAAATTTATAATATGAATTAACTTTATATATTTTGTAGATATTTAATGATGTGGATGCTTATTAGGACGATGATTGTGAATTACTTATCCACATTATTTTTTGGGCAGGAGTAACTTGCCCGAAGTTCGAATTGCAAAAAAAAAAAAAGGTGATTAATTTTGCAAAAAATAAATTATTTAGATTAAATTTCAATTTGCGAAAATTTGGTGATTTATTTTGCAATTAACCTACTTTTTAAAATTGTAATTTAATGGTGTGATAAAATAAGACCCATAATTTTTTGAGTTGACAAATTAAAGATAATAATTTTTATGAAGACAAATTGGGAAAAATTATGTACTAGTCAACACAAATTGAGCTAATTAATTAAATTGCGAATAAAATTTTGATTTAGTTCCCAAATTATGTACAAGTCAACATAAATTAAGCTAAAATTGAACAAAATTTTGATTTATTTGAACTAATTTGATCTAAATTCAGGAATATGAGAGTAGTTCCCATGTCTCAATTAATCTATATTTTTTTTATGATGTGACAAACTAAATACTCCTCCTCTATAACTAACCTTTTCTTTATTAAAAATCCCATATTTATGAATATTACATGCAAATTTAATGAGTGGGTGCATATAATTGGCCTTAATGAGTTGGGCCCTAGCAAAAATATCTGGAAAAGCCCATTGGCAAAAAATCAAAATTCTAATAAATTCCTTATTTTCATCTTAAGCGCATAGAAATATTATAAAATCTCTTCCTCTCCTAAAAATCTCTAACCTACCGCCTTATTCTTTAAAAAAAAAAAAAAAAACTAGCCTGCAACTCTTCTTCATCGCCTCCACACCACGCCAGAGTCGGTAAGATTAATGTCCCTCTTATTATTATTTTTTTGGGTGACTTATATATAGATTAAAAAAAATGACTATATTTACAAATAGGTGCTGTGCAGAAAAAAAATGTGTTTCTGTGCAGGAAAAAAATGTGCTTCTGTGCAAATATTTTGAACCTATTTGTAAATATAATGACTTTCTTGAACTTTTATGTAAATCATCCTATTTTTTTCTCCTTGCTATATTTTATTTACTTATTACATTAAGAAATCGATGATTTTGTGTTTTGATGCTTTAATTTGATATTTAGTTACTATTTTTAAATCGGTGATTTTGTGTTTTGATGCTTTAATTGATATTTAGTTACGATTTTTTTATTTTGTATTTTATGATATGATATTTAATGATGATTTATTTGTGTTGTGATTTCTCTATTCTGGTGAGAATAGATATAGATATGATAAAGATTATACCTACATATATTTGGTCAAAGTACACCATAAATATAACTCGTACAACCTTTTTGGTTAAGAAAATTAGAATGTCTTGGATATTAGGTGTGAAAATCGTATGTTTATAATGGTCGTAATGTCTGTACACCGATACCTTTTGCATTGACTCCATAAAGACTAGGTCCAAATACCGCTGAGTTTATTTTGTTTCTTTGTTTGCATTATTGTTGCAAATTAAATTAGAGACTGATTTCAGCAATATTAATGTTTTACCATAGAAATTATTTTTCTTTTAAAATATTTTACATACTTTTGTGTAATTAATTTCTTGGTTTATTAAATCAAAGCGTCTGCATGCAGTGATTTATGAAGTGCATAGTCTCCATTAAAATAATGGAAAATGATTTCTTCACAAATCTACCATCAGAATTGATCATTGATATTCTCTCAAGACTCCCAATTGGAACCATTATAAATTGCAAGGGTGTTTGTAAGTCATGGTTCGATTTAGTCAAGACTCCGGAGTTTGTCAGTTGTCATCATTCAAGATCAATTCCCAAGTTGACTGCTTTTAGTTCTGGTCACACTTTATTTCAATTTGAAGATGGATATAATTTACCCTTCAGCCCTTCTTATCGTCTTTTCCGTGCATGTGGCTCAGTTAATGGTTTTCTTTTTATAATAAGATTTCCCGATAAACGTGCTTGCGTATTGAATCCTATCACTCATGATTGCATCATGTTGGACGATGATTTCTCAAAGGAACCCAAATATTGCGGATTTGGAATAAGCAAAATAACTGACAAATATAAGGTGGTCAAGATTTTTCATGACCGTACATCATCTTATTGTCGTGTGTACACTCTTGGGACCGGATTATGGAGATCCATAGAACCTGATGCTTGGGTTTATGACGCACGTAACTTAGATGGAGCCTTTTTGAATGGGAATCTTCACTGGTTAGTATACGACAGAAATGACACTCACTGGATTTCATGTTTTGATCTTGAAAATGAACTTTTCAGTACATTTTCTCCACCTCATCTACTATCCAGTGAAGGAGGTGCCTCTAGGCACGTTGTTTCTATGGGGGACAACCTGTATTTAGGCGAATCCGTACATGGTTATGATATAATGGTCATTTGGTTGATGATGGAATATGGGGTCGAAAAATCTTGGACAAAAAAGTTTGTTTTCAGAAGAGGCATTAATGGTTTATCCCCTGGGTATTTTATCCCAATTAGGGTTTCTAAAGATGGCGACACCTTGATGTTTTGGCTTGGATACAATTTCTACTCCTACTCCAGAAAGAGCAACACTTGTACGAGATTACAAATTTTTGGAATGGAGAGTGCAAAAAACCCAATTTTTTACACCCCAAGTTTTCTTTCGCTCACCACTTTTGGAAATGAGGTTGTTACCTCTCTCTTTCCATCCCAAATGTTGCTATTATAACAAAATTTTATTTTGCATGCTCTTACTTCTTTAATTTGTGTACTGTGCAATTTCATACATCTTTAAAATAGTTAGAATTTTTATTGAAAATTTACACAAGAACCATGCGTCTCTATGGTTGTGGCTTGGTTTAGCGGCTCCAAATTTTAGATTTTTTTTTATATAATTGAAATATTAATTTGTCCAATCGAAATCGAACCCTTTGACCCTTTGTTCAATTATCTTTTTTTTTTTTGAGACAATAGTGATTTTTTACAGGACAAACAACATCGGACGAGTGAGATATATAAGTATTCATTAATTCAAGTTCAACATTAATTCCTTCTGAAATTGATCTAGTTTTCATTTTGATGCAAATTAGTTAAACCGCTGTTCTTCGGCGACAACCATGGTGTGCGTGTGAAAGTGGTCATATCTCAAACAAACGGCAGATGCTACCAAAATGAGCATTTTTTATTTTTTTTTGTGGGCTTCGTTCAATTACACAATTTGAGCAGCAGGAATTAGTTATTGTGGAATCATTAAAATTTTGAAACTAAATTTTAATAAAAATACGATAGTGTTAAAGGAAATTACATTTATGTGCCTTCATCAAAAGTATTTACTAGAAGGATAGTTTAGTCATTTCATTATGTATCACATATCATGCAAACCCTAGTTTGTAACTTATATATATAGGCATCTCATTCACAAGATATAGTGGAATAATCTCCTGGCTTGGTACGCCCCCAGATGTAGCCTTTCAGGTGAACTGGATCAACAAATTCTGTGTTCTTCGTTTTGCTTTTTCGATTATCCTAAAACACGTTATCAGCACGAATTGTTTTACCAATTAGGATTTAGAAATTATATTTTTATCATCCAAATTCTTACTGCCTCAGAGGGTGAAAACCCAAACCCTAGCGAAGGCACGACGACGACGGTAGCAGATCTAAAATGGTAAGGGGAAGTGGAATCCTGCTCAAAAGTGCCGGCGCCGGAATAAGCTCTACGCTCGCCGAGATTCTGGTTTGCCCACTGTCCAAACAGCCCTTAAGGCTCTGCCGCAAAACAAATTCGCTCATCAGTGATTCCATCGGCGTTTCTTACCCCATCGTTGACGGGATTCCGCGTCTCATCCCCGCCGACGGAATCATACTCGACGCTTCAATTCTCAGGCCTCTTCATCGGCGAGTGGAGGCGAGGGTTTCCGATCCTGGGGTGCTACGTCCTCGATGGTCTCGTGACCTGGGTCTCCCTATTTTTGCTAAAGCGGTGTCGCTGCGTTTCGGAAATCCGGTGTGCCTGGGTCCATGATCGAACCTGATTAGCAGATACCAGTTGCCGGAAATTCCAATTTGCCCAGTGCCAGAAACAATACACTCGCCAATCGGAAAGAACAAACACACAACCGCCTTCACAGACCTTGATCGAGGCTTTTTCTCTTGTGGAGCCGTCACCCTGTTCCGTTTATCAATAGCAGCGCGGCGGACTCCAGATGCGGCTAAGTGGCGGTGTCTGCGTTTCTGTTTCCAGGCGACGACTCCGACTTGAATCCGGTCTTCTGCGGCTCCAGTGAGATGCGACGGACGGGAGCAGTGTCGCTGAATTTGTTGTTGCTTACGGCGTCGCGTGGCTTGGAACAGAGATATGTGTGTGTTTGGGCGCTATTGCATTTTCCGATCGTTTGGGGGACTACTGTGCTGCTGGAGCAGGCTGCAAATGGCCTCCAAATTTGAGGAGTTCACTTGGGCAATCATAGGACCATCTGTAAGTATGGTTATATATATCTGGATTCATGAATGGTATGCCCATTAATTTATGTGTTTACTGTGTGTTATGAATATGCTGGGCCGTGGGTGTTTGTTTTGGATTATACATATATGTGTAAGTTAACATGGTGTCACTACTGGCATAGTACAGTCCTTTTTGTTATTCAATCACCTGTGCATAGCTGTTAGACTGGACTCTGGGTTTTTGTGCCTTCTGGAAGCCTGAAGCTGATGAGTTCACCAGATATTATGCTGGAATTTTATCATGCAACAAAACTTGGTTTCTTTGTTGTTTACCATATGTTATGCAAGTCTAAACTAAAGAGTCATGGAAGTGAGTTCTTTGAATATCAGCATTTAGAACTACTTGCCGCATAATAGGCTTGGCATTATTTGCTATAGATCTTAAGATTTTTTTTTTAAGAGCATATTAATTGTTGCATATCATTTATTTGTATAAATAGATATTCACTATTGAAATTCTTCATGATAAAGAAAATTCATTGAAGATAATTATGAATTACAAATCAATGTGATGAAGTATTTTCACAAAACATCGATAAATATGTGACCTATGATCTCAGAATCTAATTCACATACATACATTCTTGATAAGAAAATATTATTGCATATTGCTACGCTTGCATATTTAATAAATATTCTTCCTTGTGTTACAATAAATGGTTGAATGCACTCGACCCAATTATATATTGTATTGGACTCAAAAGAAACTGAGTGCCTTTCTCGCATTTTCAAGGAAAGAATTTATGTTTCCAAAATTAATCATTCACGGGTGCCAAAGACAAAGCATTTTCTGATAAGGTCAAATTGAATTGATATTACATATTGACCATATTTTACTCGAAAAATGCCCTATATGACAATTTTTTTTACAGTCTATTGGGACAAAGTAATTTCTCAAGACTTATATTGTTTAATTGAAAAATGGAAAGAACCCAAAAGAAAATGAGACATGATGTACTAATCCATATGGATATGAGAATAATGCACCACGTGTCGCAGTGGTATACCAAATCAAATTATATTGCAAACATACTATAGCAAACAACTATAAATGATATAGGAAATCTAAAGTACAAGATACCCACCATATTAACCTCACAAGGTTAAATTTTAATGGCAACATGGACTTTGCTAATGACTTTCTCATACTTCAAGAGTGTTAAAAAGGCATAATGCCTCATTTATTTGAAATATTCGTTATGGTCTTAAAGTTATTTAGACTATTAATGAATTTCGAGTTAGATTTTGATACGAGATTTTACTTTTATTAACTTTGGTTCATTTATATTTTATTCAAAAGTACTGGATTTATCTAGTACATATGGTTCGATAATTACATTATCACGATGTAAAGTGATACATTTACAAAATAGAAGAAAATATTAAATGAAAAGTAAATCATTTTATTCAAATTGAAAAGTAAATCATTTGGTTCAAATTGAAACTCAAAAGGATATGAGATTTCTAAAAAGAACAAGGAACAGTGTCTAATGAGACAATTGTTGAAATCAGAAAAGCTCCATATGCATCAAGAGCTAATCGAACCCTGTAAAATTTATAGATGTTTGTGCCAATGTTATTTATAAATACACTGTGAGAATGAAATTTATATATCAAATAAATGTGAAAGAAAACACATTTTAAAGGAACTAAGATGTCAATCGAATGGGATGAACCTCACTACTGTTTGAATTTAACTATATTTTATCACTGGTGGACTATGTGATACTTATAGATATGGGCTTTTGTATAATAATTCATAATGTTGAAGAACTCACATTACGTCTTTATTTTTAGAGTGACACATGAAATGAGATGAAAATTTGTATAATGCACAATATCAATCTTGTTGCTGCATTGTCGCACTTCTTATTTTCTGGAGCACCAGAGACACTATTTACATCTCACTCTGCCTCATTATAAATTTTAAAGGCAAGTCACTCATTCTACAAAGCCTACTCTTTAGCAAAAGTAACACTGAGACCTGTTTATGCTAAAGATATAAAATAAAATATTTCATTCTTACACAAGATACATGATGATATTTGTGGATTAATTAATCCAGAATGCGGATCATTAAAGTATTTTATGATACTGGATTATACTTAGATATACGGGTTACATGTCAATTTACTGTCCACAAGACATTATGCATGCAAAACTCTTAGCACAAAGTATATGTCTTAGGGCTCACCACCCTAATCACAATATTACATCAAAAGCATCTGATGATTATTGCATATATATCAGGATAAATGTAAAGCATCTTGATACCCATGTGCTACACAAAATGGTCTCGCAGAGGCCACCATCTAAAGAAATTAAATAGTGGTTAGGCACTGGTTATGCGCACTAACATGTCTATCTCTGCATGGGGTTATGCAATAATGCATGCATCTTTACTTATTCGTTCTAGACCCAACATTAACAACCTGTGTACCAGTTGGTAACTGGATATAAGCCTGATATTTCACATTTACACATTTTTGGTTGTGTAATATATGTGCCGATTGCGCCCCCACAGCGCACTAAAATGGGTCCTCAGAAATGATTAAGTATTTATATTGGATATGAATCTCCAACAATTATCCGCAACTTAGAACCTTTGACAGGCGACCCATTTACCGCTAGATTTGCGGGTTGTCACTTAAATGAGACAGTCTTCCCATCGTTAGGGGGAGATAAGAAAAAGAATTTTCTGTGGGAACGACAGGAAGTATCGTGGTCGATTCTTACTTTGTCTCATTTGATCCCCAAAACTTCACAATGAAAAAGTGATGTAAAATAATAAATCTTCAGAACGTAACAGATTCGATCCTTGATTCGTTCATTGATATTGCTAAAGTGACAAAGTCTTACATATAAGCTGCAAATGTGCCTGCAAGGTTAAAAATCCTCAATAAGGGGCACAACACCATAGAAAAGGTGTTGCAACCATACTTGGTGGAAGTGTGGTTGAGGCCGTGGCTCCCAAAAGAAAAAGGGGGAGGTCACCTGGTTCGATTGACACCACCCAAAGGAAAGAATGGTAGGTGTGGCACAATTAAATATATCGATCATCAATATCGAAAATACATCTCATGAGATTATCTCTGCTTATAGTTATGTCCAAGAATCATTACTGGAGGACGCTCCGATGTTTAATACGATTCCAGAGAATGAAAAATCTCTATTGATTATGAGAGTGCATATGGATCAATGGATAGACGTTGCACACATACTAGTGATGTATTTATTTATTATGTTGCTCAAGAAAATATAGAGCACAATGAAATCAAACCAAGCTCAGTTGTAGAATATCAACAAGAGCAAACTGGCCTAAATACAAGAATCAATCCAGGTAGAACTTGATTTCTGACAAAGTGATGGGTATTTGGTCCGGTAGTGCTAGCCCGACCAAGTGTAAAGCCTATAGGACATAAATAACTCCTTGTCATAAAGCGTAATGAGAAATATATGGTCCTGATATAGAAAACTTGCCTTATAGCGCAAGGTTTCTCATAACGCTCTGGAATTGATTATGAGGAGACATACTCATTTGTTATTGACGTTATAACATTCAGCTACTTAATTAGCTTAGTAGCATCCGAACGATTGGAAATGCAGCTTATGAATATGGTTACTGTATATCTCAATGGGGATCTTGATTCAGAGATATATATGAAAGTGCCTGATGGTCTTCCATCACCCAAATCAAGTAACTCTGAACCACAGAGTACGTTTGCAATTATATTGAAACGATCACTTTATAGATTGAAACAATCTAGATGGATGTGTATGCCCGTCTAAGTGACTACTTGATTGGGAAAGGTTACAAAAATAAAGAACAATGCCCCTTCGTATTTATAAAGAAAAATAAGTTTTAGGTTTGCGATTATGATACTTATGTTGATGGATGAACATAGGCACTCTTAATGAAATAAGAGAAATCCTGAAACTAATTGAAATTTGAATTTGAGATGAAAGATCTTGGGAAAACTCAATTTTATTGAGTTTGTGGAATACTTATCCACCAGTCTGTATATGTCCAAAAGATGTTCAGGCGATTTAACATGGACAAAATGCATTCTGTTAGCACTCTCATGATCGGCCGATGTTTGGATTTAAAAAAAGATCTATTTCGTCCAAAGCAAAATGACGAAGAGATATTGGGAACTGAAATTCCTTGTATATGTGCAATAAGCGCATTATTGTACTAATGTATTCGGTCATAGATTACTATCTCAATGCACATGAGTTTATTACAGGACCAACATAATATCTTTGGAATAGTGTCAAGAATGTACTTTGATACTTAAAAGAAATCATTGATATGGGCATGTTATTTACTATATAAATGTTGAAAAGGACTGCAAATGAAATTGCAACCCTTAAGAAAGTATTGAATGCTATCCTATACACTTATACATCAAATAATATGCTATTTGGTTCTACTAATGTTGGTTATATCTTAATCACATGAGTTCCCAAATTGATTATGTATTTACCATGGGAAACATGGTGATATCTTGGGCATCAATTAAGAAAACTTTGATAGCTATCTCTTTAAGCTATCTAGAGATTAGTACCTTACATGAAGCAATTTGTGAGTGTATTTAGTAAAATCTCATCACACATTCAAGGAATCAGTGGCTTAAGCTCTACCACTTTACATCCTTTATGTATATACAAAATTATATTGCATGCATTGAACAGATGAATCTGTGTTATATAGGTGATAATATAACGTATGTATCACCGAAGTTTTCCTATAGCATGCAATAACAATCTTTGCTCAAGATTCAGGTAATTTAAGTAAGCTCTAAAGAAGATATGGCTGAATTATTCACATAATCATTGTCCAAGATAACTTTGAGAAACATCTTAAAGGAATTGCGATGTATAAACTTTCTGAGCTCATTTGATAGATGTACCTATCAGTTGAGAGATGTAGACTTCAGGGAGAGTCTTAACATAGATGCGTTGCAACTCATTTCCCCTTCGACCAAGGTTTATTTTTCATATATGAATGTTACTTGGCAAGGTTTTTATCGAGGCAACATTCATGCACTATTCATCCTTTTGATTTGGCACAAGGGGGAGTGTTAAAGGAAATTACATTTATGTGCCTTCATCAAAAGTATTTACTAGAAGGATAGTTTAGTCATTTCATTATGTATCACATATCATGCAAACCCTAGTTTGTAACTTATATATATAGGCATCTCATTCACAAGATATAGTGGAATAATCTCCTGGCTTGGTACGCCTCCAGATGTAGCCTTTCAGGTGAACTGGGTCAACAAATTCTGTGTTCTTCGTTTTGCTTTTTCGATTATCCTAAAACTATCTCAAACAAACGGCAGATGCTACCAAAATGAGCATTTTTTATTTTTTTTTGTGGGCTTCGTTCAATTACACAATTTGAGCAGCAGGAATTAGTTATTGTGGAATCATTAAAATTTTGAAACTAAATTTTAATAAAAATACGATAGTGATTTTCTCTACAACTTCTCATTTTTTACTTTAAATTTAGTTAAACTTACATAATATATATATTTTTTTTAATATGTCTCAACTACATGTCAAATAAAAAATTTGTGTGTATGCAATGAAAGCACATCGAAAGTGTAAACTTTTATTCAAATCATTGCATCTCTTCTATTATTCAAATTAATGGTCTTCCAAATCTATAATATGAATTCTATTATTTAAAAATATTTATTTATTCATTTTGTTATATAGTTGAATACTTGAATTTAAGAAAAATTTTATTAGTATTTTCAATATTTTTTTTTTAAATTTTAGTTAGTATTACTTTAAAAAAAATCAAATATATATAATTA
>JAPKLY010001143.1:1493-15498 GCA_026898435.1 Prunella vulgaris
AGTATGGAGCTACGACCACCCCTCCATCTACCACGGTGGAAAAACACCTACGACCACGGGGAATCCCCGTGGTCATATCCCTTTTCTGGCATAGTGCCTATTTGTTCAAATATATGTAGATGATATCATATTTAGATCTCAAAATGAGGATCTGTGCACAGGATTCTCACAACTCATTAAGGGCAAATTTGAGATGTCCATGATGGGAGAAATGAATTTCTTCCTAGGACTGCAAGTGAGATAGTCCACTAAAGGAACCTTCATCAATCAAGCCAAATATACAAGGGAGATCATCCAAAAGTTTGGCTGCAGTACAAGCAAGGCTGTCAGGGAACCTACGAACACCAACACTAAGCTTGAACCTGATGAAGATGGTGAAGCATTTGATCAGACTGTGTTTAGAGGAATCATTGGCTCCTTGCTCTGCCTTACTGCAAGCATGTCAGTCATCGCTTATGCAGTGGGCATATGTGCCAGATATCAGGCTAATCATAAGAAGAGCCATTCAGAAGCCACCAAGAAGATTCTCAGATATTTGAAAGGCACTGTCAACTTGGGACTTTGGTACCCCTCTGATGACAACTTTGAATTAACAGGCTACTCAGATGCGGACTATGGAGGATGCAGAATTGATAGAATGTCAACTACAGGGACTTGTCAATTCCTTTGGAGTAAGCTCATCTCATGGTTCTCAAAGAAGCAAAGCTCAGTAGCAAGAAGCCCCACTGAAGCTGAATACATGACAGCTGGAAGTTGTTGTGCTCAAATATTATGGATAAGACAATAATTGAAGGACTACAATGTTCAAGCAAATGAAGTGCCAATATTTTGTGATAACAACAGTGGAATTGCAATATCACAGAACCCTGTACTTCACACAAAATGCAAACATGTTGATATCAGACATCACTTCATAAGAGATCATGTGGAAAAGAAGGATGTAACTTGTTTGCCAAAATTGTGTCACACGCAAGTGTACGTGGTCGTTGTTGTCGTGGCAAGTTAACCAAGTTAAATATCGAACACAGGGAAACGATGCGATATCAAGCAAGCATTGAATGTCTAAAAAAGGCTAATAGCTAGGAAAGCAAGAAATCAATCATGGTTTCTATCTACTTCAACAAACAAAGTAAATCTAGCTATCACCTCAAAGAAGTGAGCAAGTGAGTGGTGAGAGTGAATGGAAGTAATCCTACTATGGTTCCTTTAGTGTCCTATCTTTCCTAGCATGCAAAAGGTCTGTTGGTGTCTTAGTCAAGCCAACTAGTGTCTATATCTCTCTACAACACAAGCTAAGGGCTCTATTGGATGTCTAGATCTCTCTACAACTCCCAACACTCCAATTAAGAGGTCTAGGCTAATATGCAATTCTCATTGGTCATACAAGCAAAACATCAACTACTTAGTATGCATAAAGTTCTTATAACTCAATTCTCATTTCATTTCTAAAATATATAAGTCAAACAATCCAATTAAACATCCCAAGCATTCATATAAGTCATTAATAAGAGAACTAATCCATCAAGATCACTAATTCATGTATAGGATTAACAAGAGACTAAATTCACCATAGTATTCATACAACCATGCAACAAGGAATTAGCTCATGGCTAATTGGAAAAGGAAATCAACAATTAACATTCTAAACATCATGAATATGAATTAAAACAATAGAATTCAAGAGAACTTACCAAATGTAGATGAATGGAAACAAGCATCAAACCTTGAAAATACTAAGTCTTGATCCAAAGCTCAAAATCATAAAACGAACTGTAGAATTGTAGCTAATAACGAGACTAATCTAATGGAAAAAATGGATTAAAGATCCAATGGATGGATCAAAAGTAATTGTAGAGAGAAGAATGAAATCCAGAGCCCTTCGCATGAACCCCTTCATGTGGTCGCACGAACCCGGCTTGAGGCGCAAAGCCGCACGGTCCTACCCTTGACTACTAGTTTTCTTCATATCTTGAGTTCTAGAGCTCTGATTGACTCGATTCTTTTTCCGTTGCGACCCTCTCTTCGAACTCTTTAACATGGTATATAATTTGCCTCCATTGAATAAACTCACAATTTCTGAATTTTTACGAACTTGCTCATCTTTTGCCTATTTTGCTCGTTTTCACTACAAAACATAACTTTCTAGCCAAAAGGGTTAAATGCACAAAGTATAGCATTTTAGGGTCAAATATGAACATAAGCACATCAAAACCATATGGAAATAGATGCAAAAAGATGCAATTATGACCCTAATCACACCCCCAAACTAGATTGTTGCTCGTCCTCGAGCAACGAAGCGATAAGATAGGGGAATAATTGTATCAATGAAGCATCAAGCACAAGTCAAATGTCATGTATACATCACCTAATATCATGCAATCTATCAATGTAGTATCATCTCATCTACCATTTACATAACATCAATGCACACAAGATCAAATCAATGAGTCAAAATCCTCACTAGATAGTGTATCACTCAAGCTCTCAAGTGTATGAGATTCACTCAACATCACACATAGTACATCCACTACCATAAGCTTGATAAAAGTCTCAAATTCTCCACCACTTGACAAGTAACTCATCATCAAATCAAATAGGACTTTTATTTGGTTGTAGTGTTGGCACTTTGGTAAGGGTGAGATATTTTTGGATAGAGGTGACTATCATACTAGTGGAGCAGGAGGTCAAGATACCTAGCTAGAGTATTTCTACTCTTCCCAAGATAGGTAGCAAGTGATCAAGTTGCAACACCATTTCAACCACATAACACTTCTTTTCACACATCTTCCTTTCAAGTATTTTTCCACTTCCTTTCTTTTGCAATTTTTGCATCACATCACCAACACATTTGGAACATAAGCTCTTCTTCACATCTTTTCATTCAACACAACTTCCATTTTTTTTTCACATCTTCATCTTTTGTTTCTTTCACTTTTCTTCACCATCTCATCCACCAAGCTTTCTTTCAAAGCACATGTAACCTTCATACCCTCATTTAAGCTCCATTAGTCATAGAGAAAATAAGGCTCAAAATGAAGGATAATCAAGCTACAATCATAGGTTGCCAAAGAAAAAAGGCCAAAGGCACAAAATGGCTAACTACGGAATAAATGTCATGGCATGGATAATTTGGCTAAGTGACTCATATAAAATCAAAGGTGGCCTCAAATCATTTTTGACAACTCATTACAAAATGTGATCTCAAACAAGACTCAAATCAAGTTCTAGATTGGAAATGCACCATGTGGATCTCACATCAAGAAATGTCATATGTTTAAGATTGAAATGGGCAAAATAGGCTCAAACCTCACGGGTCAAGGTGATCATGACTCATATCATATCAAACATGTACACATCAATCATATATCAAGCATCAAAGAATCAATTACACTGTAGACAAAAAATGAATTAAGTAATATACACACTACACTTAACTATGCACTATCTACATCATCCACTCAACCATAAGCGTATCTCATGCAACATAACTCTTAACTAGCAACAATATGGCAAAAATCAACAAGCAAAAACAAGGCATCAACTAGGCATATGATCCAAAAACATCATAGAAGTACTAGAATCATCCTAAACATAGAATTGCAATGACATTTGCAAAACGAACACACCCCCCAAACTTTTTTGGACCATAGGTCTAAAAAGTTTGGCAAAAGTGAAGTAAAGATCATGCAATGCACTCAATCAAAGCACAATACAACAAGAATTAACACTTAAGCTCAAAATAACAATCTAAAATCAAGCAAACTAAACCTAAGAATGGAAGCACATATAAAGTGTAGAGACACACCTTGAGTTGGGATTAAGAATAGGAGAGCAACTTGCCACTTACATGAAAATGTCCTTCTTGGCCAAGTAGGAGGAAAAATCTCCTCATCACACCTTTCTAGAGCTCACAAATCACATCAATTATCATTGCAAATAAAAAATTTGAAGAACGAACACACTCCCCCAAACTTTTTCGGATCAAGGATCCTAAAAGTTTGGAAAAGAGTGATGAAAATAGGATATGCAATGAATCAATGACCAATAAAAGCATATACAAGCTCAACTAATTCAAGAAACACAATATATACCAAGAGGCAACACCCCCAAACTAGGGTAAATCACATGCACCAACCAAGGTAAGAGAACACACTACCTCGTATGTAGAAATCAAAACAAATAACTTTATCTAAACTACAAAGTAAACCTAACAAGCAAGAAAATTTTAAGGATGGGTTGCCTCCCATCTAGCGCTTGGATTTAACGTCCCCTAGCCGGACGACACCAATGTTATCTAAATGGCCAAGGATAATTGGCATTCCTCCCATTATATAACAATCTCATAGCTTCAAAATCAAGGAAACAAGTAGGATTTCAACCTCATACACCTACTTTCCTTTTCATTTTATACATGTAAGCACATGAAATTTCCTCTTTTCTCATCATATCAATCCTCCCCCATCTCCTACTAACAAATATGTTCAAGAGAATTCTCAATTCAATCTTGTAATCAATTATATCAAGAGGCATGATGAATTCACAATAAACAACATTATCGATTAAAGCACAAGTAGAAGAGTTTAAAGGTTTAGAAATGCTTATTTCTCCTTGTAGCTCATCTTCCACTTCATTTTGTTGTTCTTGTCCATTTATTCTCATGTCCCATAATGGACATTTATCGGCCTCTCTTGTTCTTTCTTTTCTCCCTCTCTTGAATCATCTATTTCCTTCTCCTCCACATATTGTTCTTTCATTTCCTTCTCTTCTTCAAAATTCCTATCAAGGCATACACAATGAGTAGGATACTCAATATCATCATAACAAGGAATAATATCATAATCAATGAAATTGTAAAAAGGATTAGTAAAGCTCTTAAGATCGGAGGTATCTTGAGCATGAGTCACTCTGATCTCTTCATAATCATCTTTATCTTCTTTGATCCCACTTAATATTTCTCCTTTGCTTCCCTCAATATCATCAACAAAGTGATCCACATTAAAATCAAAGTTATCAATAAGATCATTATACTCATCATTCTCATCCTCATCCTCATCTTCATCATCCTCTTCACTTTCATCAATTTCTTCTTTTTCCTCTTCCTTTTCACACTCTTCTCTTTCTTCTACTTCTAGTTCATCCTTCTCTTCTTCTTGATTCTTAATCAATGTAGCATGAGGAAATTTATAAGCAATATCATCATTAATAATAGGAATTTCATAGTCAATGTAAGCATTAGAAGGTTCAACAGACATTTGAATTCCAATACAATCTAGAATAGAAAGAGATTTCTTCTCCTTATGATGATCATCATCTTCATCTTCCACATTCCCTTCTTCCCCCATGATTTCCACTTCCCCTTCAACTTCATCATTACCCCCATCTTCCTCCCCACACATCTCATTGGCTTGAATGCTCAATTTCTCCAATTGGAACTCCAAACTCTTGATTTGATGACTTTGAGACATGAACATTTAATTAAATTTCTTGTTGGTCTCCTCAAAGCATCTTTCATTTTCCCTTCTCATCTCTTCCAATTGCTTGAGAATTTGAGCTAAAATGTCTTCCTCATAGCTTGAAGAAGTGTCTTCTTGATGAAAGTGCATAGGAGGATATGGAGTGTAGGAGCATGTATCTTGGTAAGGAGTGTAGGAATATGGATCTTCATAGGAGTAGGAATTTTTATTGGTGTATGAATTTGGAGAATAATGATAAATTCTTCTTGTGGAGGTGGTGGTTGATATGGGTAAGGTTGATAGGTGTATGATTTAGGAGGATATGTGTCTTGTGGGAAATACGAGCAATGGTTGCATTCACCCATCTTAAATTGAGTTCACTCCTAAAAAAATAAGCAAGTATCAACACTGACCAAGGATAGTCAAGGACAAACAAAGAAACAAAATAAAGAAAAGAAATGTAAACAAGCATCACAAGCTTGACAAAGAGATCGTTTCCCCGGCAACGGCGCCAAAAACTTGTTTGCCAAAATTGTGCCACACGCAAGTGTATGTGGTCGTTGTTGTCGTGGCAAGTTAACCAAGTTAAATATCAAACACAGGGGAATGATGCGATATCAAGCAAGCATTGAATGTCTACAAAAGGTTAATAGCTAGGAAAGCAAGAAATTAATCATGGTTTCTATCTACTTCAACAAAGCAAAGTAAATCTAGCTATCACCTCAAAGAAGTGAGCAAGTGAGTGGTGTGAGTGCATGGAAGTAATCCTACTATGGTTCCTTTAGTGTCCTATATTTCCTAGCATGCAAAAGGTCTCTAGGTGTCTTAATTAGTCAACCTAACTAGTGTCTAGATCTGTCTACAACATAAGCTCAGGGCTCTATTGGATGTCTAGATCTATCTACAACTCCCAACATTCCAATTAAGAGGTCTAGGCTAATATGCAATTCTTATTGGTCATACAAGCCAAACATCAAACACTTGGTATGCATAAAGTTCTTATAGCTAAATTCTCATTTCATTGCTAAATTATATATAAGCCAAACAATCCAATTAAACAACCCAAGCATTCATACAAGTCATTAATAAGAGAACTAATCCATCAAAATCACTAATTTATGCATAGGATTAACAAGAAACTAAATTAACCATAGTATTCATACAACCATGCAACAAAGAATTATCCCATGACTAATTGGAAAAGGAAATCAACAATTAACATTCTAAACATCATGAATATGAATTAAAATAATAGAATTCAAGAGAACTTACCAAATGTAGATGAATGGAAACAAGCATCAAACCTTGAAAATGCTAAGTCTTGATCCAAAGCTCAAAATCATAAAACGAACCGTAGAATTGTAGCTAATAACGAGACTAATCTAATGGAAAAAATGGATTAAAGATCCAATGGATGGATCAAAAGTAATTGTAGAGAGAAGAATGAAATCTAACTAAGAACACACTAAGTAACCTCTAATCTCTCTCTCTAAAACTACCTAATGATCTAACTAATGAATAATCCTCTCTAAAACTACCGAATGATCTAACTAATGAATAATGATCCTTTGAGAATCTGATCCTTGAGTATTTATAATGCCCACAATGCTTAGTCCAAAGTGCCCTTCATTAAAATGCCCGAAAAGACGAAAATGCCCCTAAAAATTTAAATTTTGCAAAGCCACACGGTCCTACTCTTGTGGCTGAATGAACCGATTCATGCGTGTGTTCGTGCGGCTCCTCCTCGAATGAACCAGAGCCCTTCGCACAAACCTCTTCTTGGGGTCGCACGAACCCGGCTTGATGGCGCAAAGCCGCACGGTCCTACCCTTGACTTCTTATTTTCTTTATATCTTAAGTTCTAGAGCTCCGATTGACTCAATTCTTTTTCTGTTGCGACCCTCTCTTTGAACTCTTTAAGATAGTATATAATTTGCCTCCATTGGATCAACTCACAATTTCTAGATTTTTATGAACTTGCTCGTCTTTTGCCGATTTTGCTCGTTTTCACTACAAAACATAACTTTCTAGCCAAAAAGGATTAAATGCGCAAAGTATAGCATTTTAGGGTCAAATATGAACATAAGAACATCAAAACCATATAGAAATGGATGCAAAAAGATGCAATTATGACCCTAATCTTAACTCTTGTGAAAATCATCACTGATAAATAGAGAGCAGATATACTCACACAACCTCTGGTAGAATTAAGATTTCATGAGTTATCTGTGGAACTGGGCTTACTGGATCGTGATGTAGGGAACTTAGTTTTTCAGGCTAATTCAAAAGATCAGGCGACATTAGTAAGGGGAAATGTCCAGGTCACAATATAGGACATCACTCAAGTGGGAATCACCAATCAAGTCTGCTGAGTCCTCTGATAATTCAAATCCCCTAAAGCATAGTTGAGTCCATTGATAACTCCATTCCACTGATGAGGAATTGAATCCATTGACACTCAACTCCACTAATGAACTCAACTACCCTGATAACTACTCCAGTGACCTGACTGACTGTTACATTATTGGAAAGAGTGTCTAAACCGCATTAAATGCGATAGTAAGTGCACAGTAATTTCATGGGGGATGAATTGAAAAATATTCTCGTGAAAAGATAAGATTTTAACTGCCATCTCTTTAAATCTTGACCCTTGATCTCTGTTCATCCAACTTTCCACTTTTGGTAATCCTTACTAAATAAATTTGGATGACAAATCACTTTTATCTTCCTAATTATTACTTTCTTCTTAGTCGTAGATTAATTCCTCTTAAGACTAATGACCACCCTTAATTTACTATATATAATAACTTCCCCTGTTCACAAGTTATCCTTCGCACACTTAGATTTTCATTACCTTTCTCACCACCCTTCTCATTTCCTTACCACTCTTACTTTCAAACACTACAAGGGCCCAAGAAATCTTCATTGACATCAATGAACTCTCCAAAAGAAACAACTTTTGGTATGAACCCAATGTTTACTTTGATCATCCAAAAGTCCTCTCTGATCATAACCTTTATCACATAAAAAAATCCTTAGAGTATGTTGAGGATGCTGGGTTAAGAAGATTCTTGATGAATGGTCCAGTGAGATGTTATGACAGACGGATGCTGGAATTTATCTTGGAGTTGGAAAAGAGTAGGACCTCAATCAGGTAATCTGTGGTGATGGAGAATAGGGAGACCAGAAAAAACAAGAAGGGCGAAACCATCACTAGACCAGAGAAGTATAACCACAAGTTCGGGCTCAAACAGGAAGATCTCAATGACTTCCTAGGGTTGCCAAATGAGGGTTTGGACCCTGAAACATTCATGGCTGAAGAATAGGAGAAGTTTCTTGCAACCATCACCAAGAAAAATGAGCACTATGTTCCTAATCTAAACTAGAAATTGCTCAAGTTTGAATTTGAAGTTCTGGTGGAGATTGTTGGGAAATGATTCCTTTTAAACCAAGAAAGCATTGAACAGGCCAGTAAGGTGAAATTGAGACTAATGGCTGCCATTGTGCACACCAGTGGAGAACAAGGTTCAATAGGCACACTTTCTTTTTCTCTAATCTTAAGGATGAAAGAAACAACATGAAGGATGTGAAAGGAAGGCTGGTGATTGAGCATAAACTCTGTTATGCTACCAAGGTCTGTCTGATACTGGAGGATTTGAATCTGAAATACACATTTCCTGATTCAAGACCTTGGAACAAGTCCTAAATCTTGTTCAACTCTGAAAAACTATTGGAAAAGATGAAAGTTGAAGTTTTTGCATCTTCAAAGAGAAGGGAAGATGCATAGACCAAGCCCACTACAGACTCAGTGGGGTCTTCTGATAACAACCCCCCCTGGAATTGAAGAAAAGAGCACTAAAGCCTAGTGAGAAGATGAAATCTAACAAGGAACAAGAAAAGGTAGAAGTTGGTGAAGAATGCGATTATAAAGAGCAAGGCTCTGAACAAACTTAGACTTTATCCACTCCTTCCGCAATTGAAAGATCCACTGAGGAAGTAGAGGGAATGAAGTCTCTCATACATCTGTTAGTGAAAACTGCCCTGGAAGGCATTGAAGAGGGAGTGGAAAAAAGAAGAAGATAAAGACTCTTAGGGCTCTCAATAACCAAAAGAGAAAACAAAAAACACCCCTACTGATACACAAATAACTCACACTGAAGGCTCTCAACGGCCTGAAAGTGAAAGCCAAATGAACATCCCCTCTCCACAGGCTACTGACATGGTGCTTGTCCAAATCTCTAAAGATGATGAAGAAGATGAAGTCCAGTATACTTTTGTAGATTCATTGAATGAGGAAGTGAGACATGAGTTGGAAACACTCTATCCAGCTCTTAACTCTCACCTGAACCTCAAAAGCATGTTTGGAAGGGTAAAGTTACTGGTGAAGCTCAAAGATCTTCTGTATGAAATCTTGGAAGTAGTAAAGGCTAAGGGGGAAGCTACGTGGAAGAAGGAGGAAGGAGACGTACTTGAGTTTGCCCAAGTGAAGAAAACTTGCCTGTTGTTATCTGAATGGGACTTTGGCAAATTGGTTGCCAGGAAACTTAGAGAGGCCAGACTTATTGAAGGGCCTAAGGAGGAG
Organism: Prunella vulgaris; assembly: GCA_026898435.1. Lineage (NCBI taxonomy): Eukaryota > Viridiplantae > Streptophyta > Magnoliopsida > Lamiales > Lamiaceae > Prunella > Prunella vulgaris. The sequence continues at coordinate 11,529 of JAPKLY010001143.1, forward strand.
TCTGGAAATTATGGAAATGAGGGAGGTGGAGATGGGACTGAGGGAGCCAATCCACCTAATGAAGCAAAGGAAAACCCTACTGAACAAAAGGCAGGACAGGCTAGTAAAGCATAAGCTACTTCACTACCTCAGGCTACTCCCAACCAGCCCGACCCTCAGGATACTCAGGAGAACATTGACAGGGTTATCATTCCATCACCTGAAGATACCCCAATTGCAGAGAGGGTTATCAAGGTGTTATTCAGACTAGTGAAGTGCCCAAGGAAGAAGGAAAGGAGCCCAAGGAAAGGAGACGACCAAGTTAGAGATCTTGGAGACAATGCTAGAGGAAAAGTCAGTTGAGACTGCTGTTCTAGGGGATCACATTGATGAGCTCAGAGGTTCAAGCACTACACTCTTCACCAATCTATCAGCAAATGTAGACAGTATGGAGCAGAATCTGACTAAGGAGGTCATGGGGTTAAAGGTAAGTTTTGAGCAAGAGAAGGAGGCCAATGCACAGGTCATACTGACTCTCAGGAGTGAAAATGAGGAACAGAGAGAGATTCTGATTTAGGCTACCATTAACTCAATGGCTGCTAGCCTGATGGACAGAATGGATGAGTACTTGAAAAAGAGAGAAGAAGCACTGAAAATGGAAGTTCAGGAATAGATAAGGCAAGCACTATCTGTGTTGCCTACTCAGGATGCCACCAAACTGATTATTGATGAAAAACTGAAGCCCTTCATGACTTTGGAGTTAATGGTGCCTACCATTTGAAGGCCCTAGATGAGGAAACATAACATAGCCTCACACAACTCAGGGTTGTTAAACAAGATACAGCAAGACAGTCAGTTGCTCTTGCTCAACTTTCTAGGAAAGTTGGCAAGATGGGGGAAGATAGTCAGGGGGCTGGTAGAGACATGCAACTTGGAGGACCAACAGTTGGAAGATCAACAAGGAGTAAGGGGCCTGATCCTGAGAAGGTTGTCTCAGAGATAAATACTGCAATTACAGAAATGGTGAAAGAAGGAGAGGAGAAGACAACCCACATTGAAGGGAAAGAACCTGCTGGAAAAGAAAGGGAGTCAAGACTCTCTCAGGCTAGAGATCAGATTGTGAAAGAGAAACGGCTAAGGCAGGCTCAGGGGAGTGGGAGCACTAAGTCTCAAGGGACTCAGACGAAGAGAAGTGTGATGATTTCTCAAGATGATGATGAGGAAGTTCAAGAGATCGCAGTGGAAAACCCACCTCCATTGAGCAAGGTGATTCAGAAACAACCTGAAAAGGTCAAGTCCACTAAGGACCTGTTTAAGAGTACCAAACTCAGTCCTTTGGCACAAACAATGAAAGAAGGGAAATCCTTGGATGAACACAATAGTGAAAAGGTAGAAAAAAGAGGAAGCTCATGGAAAGTGGTCAGTTGGCAAAACCCCCACCACCAAGGCAGCCAAGAAACTCCTATTAGAGGCTGAAAGCCAAGAGAAACAAAGCACAATCTAGTGAACTAGTGGCAATATGGGTCCCCAAAGATCTCAATGATCAACAGGAAGAGATTAAGAGGGAATTTGCCTATTCATACTATATGACTGGAGATTATGAAAGAATTGATGCTGATGAAGTTTTCATTAGAAAACGGTTCAAAATTAGCCTAGAGTCCAAGGCATGATTCTGAATGAGTGGGAACAACACTTTGGAGGTCAGCCTTTCAAGGCTCCTGGACCAATGCAGTAGCTGCCCCCAACAGATGTGAGTGTGGAAGTCAATCTACATGAAGGTATAAGTGAACGGATCCTGATTTGTGACCAGCTGGGACTAAAGGGTCATACCCCTGAAGTCATGAAGAGGAAATAAGAGTTGAAGAAGAGAGTCTTCAATCAGTATGGATAGGAACCAACCTATGCCAGTCTGTGAACAAGTTTATTGTGGGAAGCTTGATGAAGGAGAAGTTTGATGAAGGAAGGGTCAACTGAAGGGAAGTCTGTTGAAAAGGACTGTTAGGTTGTTTATCTGTTCTTGGGCAGGATAGTCATCACTTTTGATTACAGTTCTGTACTCTTATAATCTGTAATCTTTCTATCATCAACGAAATATTACTATCCTCATTGAGCCCAAGATAATATCTCATATCAGTTAGGCTTTTGAACTACTTTACTTTACTATCTATAAGCAAATAGATTTTGCACCCAATTAAATACTGACATGTGTGTAAATTAAAAAAATATCCACATATATAACTATTTTAATTTTGAGGATTATCAAATTAATTCTCTAATTAAATAGTTAATTGAAATTTATTGTACACGATACAAGTCGTTATTAAATTATGAGTCTCCCGGTACTCGTAAATGGCAATAAATGGCTTATTTGCCCTATTTACCGAAACCATAAATGTTTCGTATAAATAAAGAAGATGGAAGAAATGAATCAAGCTAAATTTGGCCGATTCGTAAATGTTGTCCATCAAATCGGCATCAGCCAACCGGAACTCCCCACGTGTCAGCGCAAGAAAGGAAGGTCTTCACCTCTCCACCCTATAAATAGGGGTCCACACCCAACAAAGACTCCGATGAATGAACGAATAGCAGCAATCCTCTCGATGAGCAAAACTGCGAGCTAAGAAGATTCATCAATCTAGCTGTTTGAAGATTCAAACATTCTTCACCAAATCTGAAGAAGTTCTTCGAATATTCAATCGTTCTTCATCAAAGCCCTCCAGAAACATTGTTTGATCCAAAATAAGAGGCCAAATCCCTCCAATCAAACGTTTTTCTTGAAGAACTCTTTGAAGATCATCAAGCGTTCTTCGCTGTCTTCAACCATTCTTCACCAAATCTAGCTAGAAACATCCTTCAATCAGAAACTAGGAGCTCAATCCCTCTGATCAGACATTTTCTGCCGAAGAACACCTTGAAGACTTCAAGTGTTCATCACCGTCTTCATCAAGTTCATTTACAAACACACTCCGATTAGAGATCAATGTCCAAGACCCCTCCGATGAAGTGTTCCAGATCAAATCAAGACTTGAAGACTTGAAGATCGTTCTTCACCAAAATCTTCCAAAGACCAACGCTTGATCTAAAACAAGACGACCTAGTCCTTGGATAAGCGTTATCAAGTCAAGCTAGTCAAAGTCAAGACTAAAAGCCGAGTCAAAAGTTGAAGGAGAATCAGAGGATCATAGCTAGAGAGAGAACCCAAAATTCAAGAAATAAATTGTATATCAATATCAAGTGTTAATAAAGTTATTATTACATAAGAATTGTTATCACAAATTTTGCACACCTGGTGGGACCTCACTCCACCTCTCATTTCTCCTTTTCAAGACTTCAAAGCTCCAAGTCTACATCAACCATCTTCAACATGTCTTCAAGACGCAAGATCGTTGTTAGAGTTGCTCCATCCAAGGCTGCTGAAGCTAATGTGATCACAAGAAGCGTTTCAAAGAGGTTGCAGTTTGAAGAAGCCTCTTCCTAAACCAACTCTTCAGTTGGGAACCGATCACCTCGAGCTGCAAAGGATAATGAAGTTGATTCAGCAAGCTCAACTCCTCGCTCCTAGTCAGACTCCTCATCAACTTCAGGAGGAGCTCCGGTGATGATGGCGGACACTTCAACTGTTGAAGAAAGACTGTCAAGCCTGCTGAAAGCTGTTGAGAGTCTCACCAGCCACGTCAAAGAACGAGACTCTACCATTGCTAAGCTAATTAGCAAAGTGGATGTCGTCGAGTCAAGTCATGCTTGTGGAAAGCAAGTTGAAGAGAGTGAGAAGTGGAGACTTCAAGCAAATACCAATCAGCTGAAATTGAGCCAACTGCTAAGGAGTTACCGATATCAGCAGATGGCGGGATACAAGTCGACCAGCTTAAAGAACTCTGTTGGGAGAAATCCTAGCAGTCCCTGCCTTGGAGGCGAGCTGCGCTCAAGTCCACTCGTTCGCTAGATTAAAGGCATAGTTGCGTGCCGCCCGTGGCGCTGAAGCTAGATATTG
>JAPKLY010001143.1:15508-63987 GCA_026898435.1 Prunella vulgaris
TAGGTAACTTAGAAATCTCTAAGTTCAGTCATGTTTCAATTATCTTGTTTTAGTTTGTATGCTTAATGAGATGTTGAAAACAATAAAGGCGGGATAGAAGATCAAATACAAGCAGCTATGAAGTTTCATTGATAAAGCAAATGGAGTTGGTTATAATGAAGCAAAGCAAAGCACCTGTGCAGCCTATCAAGCTATACAAAGTAGATCCTACACAAGCTATGCAAAAGGATTGATGATCTCCAATTCCTTCAAAGCAGCCTCTAGCTTCAATTGGGACTTCTTCAAGCTTTCTTCTATGCGGCACTCCAAAATTAGGATCTTCTTGATGACAAAGTTGCTCCCTCCAGCAGCTCAAGTCATGTCTTAAGCACTCTGTAGAAATTCGCGTGCTTGCTCGAAGCCATCATGTTGTCAATCATGTTTGCAAAAGTTGATGCATGCTTAAGCCCATCACTTTGTTGCAAAGTTGTTGAATGCTCATGCCCCTTACGACTAAGCCCTACAAGTGCAAGCTCTTTGCTTCGCTGCTCACATCAATGTGTCATCCCAAAGTTTGAGTCAAATCCCATCCTGCAGTCTGCAATCTCCAAGTTGCATACTTTGTCTGAGCTACCAGATTTGCGTCAAGTCCTTTAAGCTCGTCTTCACTCAAAGTCACTGTCGAATGGCCATCACATCACAGTCAAGCTGCTTGCATTCTACCGTCTGGGCCTCGCTCTTCTCTTCTCTATCGCCAGCAATGAAGGTTAAAGTGTGGCACTCTGCTTCAAAGCTCCAGCAAGCCGCTTTTCTGTTGAGTTGCTCCCCACTGCTCACAAGCAATTCATCGCACTGCTTATTTTTCCATAGCTACACACCAGTCTGATGTTTTGATATCAACTGCTATGTTGATACTTTGATCGCTCGAAGGCCACATCCAGGGTTGAGGGTCTGCAACATTGCTTGCTGCATCTCACCAACAAACTTAAAGGGCCGTCCATCCTCTCTTGCTCAATGGCGATGCATTGTCCTAGTGTTGGAAGAAGCTCCACGTTGCTTGAATCAGAATCTTCATGATTTACCACCTTCAAGGTCCATACCTTGGATGCTTTTGATGTTGAGACCACTCTTCGATGCGAGATAAGTCCCCTTATCCACTGTTTGATGCTCGGTGATGAAGACGATCAAGTGGCAGTTGATGTTCGCTATTGAGAATGATCAAATGTTAGTTGATGTTCGATGTTGACGATGATCAAGTGACAATTGATGCCCGTTGTTGAGGATGATTAAGTGACGGACTCCAGATTATAGTTTGACTATCTTGAAGTGGACCATGATGAAGAATTGAAGCCAAAAAAATAATAAAGGTCAAAAGTTGGCAAATAAAAAAATGGGGGCAAAGTTGTATTTAGATAATTTAATGGCTAGAAAAGTAATTTCTTTAAATCCTAAAGTTATTTAAATTCATTAGGGCAATTAAATATTTAAAGGGAATAGTTGGGTTAATTTAAGTCTAATTGATAAAGTCCAATTTCTTTTTGATTTAATTAAAGTTCAATTGGTGAAGCCCAAATTCTCTTTAAATTTAATTAAAAAGCCCAATTTGTTAAGTGAGAAAGTTTATAGGGCCCAAATGTCTTAAGTGAGAAGGATCAAGGGCCATTCAATTCACAAGGCCATCAACAAATGATATGGGTCAAATGTCCAATGCTCTTATCTCTCTCTCCTCCACACCAGTTTCGGAAAATGGCCATGGATCACACCAATCATCGCCCTACACGGTAAAATCCGAAATAGAACCCGCCGTCATGCTTGCCGCGTTGAGTCGCTATATCACAGTCGCAATTTCTAACCGAACATTGCCGGATAATATCGCCGACATTACCACCGGAAGTTCTGCAAGTGAAACGCTGCCAATTATGCCCCGTGAACATAGCTTGAGTACCAGTTACAGCCGCGAGAACCTGCCGCCGGGAATCACACACGAACGTCACAATTATACCCCGAAACTCAAATCTCAGCCGGAAAATCGCGCATAAAGGACGCTGTCAAATCCGCTATTCGCCGGAACCAGAATGCTCCGCCGCGCACCGCTGCCGTGAGACGCCATGCCTGCAAGTCACGCTCACATCCTGCCATAAAGTCTGTGGCGTTCAAATCGCCGGAAATTAGAGCTGCAACCGCCAGTCTGTCTCTTCGCTGCACGCCGTCACCATTGATCAGGTTGCAAGTATTGTTCGCCCCTCAGCCGCTTGATGAAGTCCCTACTGCAAATCGCTCCCCTCTACTCGCCGAAAACAGCTGTCTGAGCCAGTCGCTGTTGAATCTGAAACTGCCACATGCTCATAAGATATGCCGTTGACAAAAGCCTTCTTTGCAAATAAAGTTTCGCCGAGAAATTGCGCCGTTCGTGTTTTGATTTGCTATGAACCACCACGAAACTCGCCGCACCGGGAATTTGAATCACGCACCAATTGCCGGAAAATCTCGTACAAGAAGCCGCTGGGTCTGCCTCTTCAAGCCCTCGCCATCAGATCTGAAGCCCTTGCTCTTCGCGAACTAGTTCCCAATCTCCGATCCAAAGCTGTGCCAGCTTCATGTATGCAACACGTTCAGTGAAATGCCTGGAAGAAGGGACATTTGATTCTCTCCCCATTCCATCCATCTAATGAAGTTATTCATTGAGGCAGAATAAAATGAATGCTAAAAAAGAATGGAGTTAATTTTTCCTTCTTATTGGCCAAAATTTCAGCTAGTACCATACCTGATAAAGTCAATGTTACAAATTACTGGGCTCAAGAATTCCACCGGCCAACAAAATTGAAAAGGTTGGACCAAAAGAAAGAAATTAATGGACTCACAAAAAAAAAGGGGGCACAATTTAAATGTCATTCAAGTCCAAAATAAATCTGGCGCTAGGATTGTCTTTAAAAAAATCAATCCGCCAGCCCACATAGAAGCAGTCCTCAAAAAATTAGAGCGACAATTCAAATTTTCGTGACCGTGAACAAAGCACGACGGAACATTTGTAAGCAAATAAATTTTGCACCGAATTAAATAATGACACGTGTATAAATTAAATAAATATCAACATATATATTACTATTTTAATTTTGAGGATTTATCAAATTAGTTCTCTAATTAAATAGTTAATTGATATTTATTGTACACGATACAAGTCGTTATTAAATTACGAGTCTCCCAGTACTCGTAAATGGCAAAAATGACTTATTTACCCTATATATTCGAAACCATAAATATTTCGTATAAATAAAGAAGACGGCGGAAATCAATCAAGCTAAATTTGGTCGATTTGTAAATGCTGTCAATCAAATCGGTATCATCCAACCGGAGCGCGCCGCATGTCAGCACAAGAAATGAAGGTCTCACTACTATATTTTTTAGTTTGCATAGCTTTACTTAGAAAGCTCATTAGCAAATGAGCTCTCTAACTGAGCACTTAGAGAGCTCATTTGCTAATGAGCTTTCTAAGCAAAGCTTAGAAAATACAAAATTAAAAAAAAACCTTAGAAAGCGGTTCTCAACCGCTACAAAAAAAAAAAAAGAGCTTACACAGCGGTTTTGAACCGCTATACAGCTCAAAGCGGCTAAGAACCGCTATGCTGAAAGCGGTTAAAGACCGCTATGGCCTCAAAGCGGTTTTAAACCGCTAAGAAGCCGCATATAGAATCGGGCAAGAAACCCTTCTCCCCCTTTCTCTTCTCTTCTCTCTGGCCTCCTCCCTCCTCACGACCGCCGACCCCTCCTCCACCATTGCCGCCGCCGCCGCCATCCCACCGATCGGATTGAGAAATTTCGTCCCCATCTAAGGTATGTAATTAATTATATATACATATATATATATATGTATTTCGTATATTTCGTCCCCATATATATATATATTTCGTCCCCATATATGTATTTCGTCCCCATATATATATTATATATATATGTATGTATTTCGTATATATATGTATATTTATAAATTAGATAGTATATATATATTCACAATTCAAATTAATTAATTTTTTGTACATAAAAATTGTATTAAGACTAATTTCATATGTAAATAATATTAAAAATAATATTGAAATTATCAAGTTAGATATTATTTATGATGGATGCGTATGTGTGAATTTTTATTATAGTAAAAATTGAATTAAAACTTCAATATATAAAAATAATATCAAGAATTATTTACATGTATATAATATAAAAAATAATAATGAAATTAACTAAGATGGAGGTGCATTTTATGTCTGCCGATGTGTGAATTTTTAATAATACATCAAATTAAAATTTTAGTGTATAAAAATAATTTTATATGTGAATACTATTAAAATTATCAAGTTAAATATTAATTATGATTATGATTGATGTGTACTTTTATATTTAACGAAGGATGCGTATTTTATGGATTAGATAATTTGGTAACATTACTTTTGCGTTGGACCTGGTTTATATGCTATTTTCGTAATTATATTAATATTGAAGTAACAAATAAAAGATATTAAAATGGTTTATATATCATATAATATATATACAGAATTAGCTACTAAATAATATTAATTATTATATAAAATATATATTTATAATTATCGTAAATTATTGATTATTAAATTAATGAATATAAAAATAATATGCTGTAGTATTTATATATTTTGTAGGTGACAAATTTGAAGAAGAGAGATTAACCATTTCATTCCATTCCCTTCACATTATTAGCGTAAGTTCATTTTTTTGTAGTTATAATTATTTTATTTGTTAAAAATTGTATGTTATATAAATTTTTATATGTCATTATCGATCGATTGAATCCAAATGTAGAATGTAGTTGATAGATATATATGTGATGATCGATGTTCGATCAAATATTTGCATGTAGAATATAGTTGATGTGGAGTTGATTGAATGTAGTTGATGTGGAGTTGGGGAAATTTGTTGGTTGTTTGTTGTAGAATGTGTGTTCCGATTTGATTATTTTATAATTAAATCGGAAATGGATGCACTAGGATCTTGATTAATTGGGGAATATGATAAATCTAAACGAAACTCTGCCGAATTTTTTTAAAAATATTAATTTTTAAATAGAATATATGTAGGATCGTACTATATTGAGTCACATTTATACAAGAATCTAAACATAAATATTATGTCATATTGTCTTTTCTATAGACATATCTAGTTCTATATATATGGATTGAAAGGGGGTTCGTGCAGATAGATTATCAGATGAGTATAGGAATGGGGTGGAAGAATTTTGTAATCATGCAATCAGATACTGCACCGACAATAGGTACATTCTATGTCCGTGTTGGAAATGTATGAACGGGAAAACGGTTAGTGGTCGGGACAATTTGTTCGATCACTTGATGATTCATGGTATTGATAAATCATATACCGTTTGGACATGTCATGGTGAGAGAAGAGATGGATGTAGCTCAAGCAACATAAGAACTGACTTTAGGTTTGTAGACACAATGATTACAGAGAATGTACCGAGTGTTGATACATATAATGGGGATGTACCGAGTGTTGATACATCTAGTGGGGATGAGGATAATTTGTGAGATCATCCTTATATGTCAGAGAAGTTAAGGGATGACGCTGGATTACCTCTTTGGCCAGGATGTGAGCAGGCAACAAACTTTCAGCTGTATTGATATTGTTCAATCTAAAAGCAGCTCACCAATTGACTGATGTGTGCTTCACCGATTTGTTGGAAGCAGTTAGTGGTATTTTGCCTGATGAGAATGTACTGCCTAAGAGAGCATATGATGCTAAGCAAATGCTCAAGTCCATCGGGCTAACACATCAGAAAATTCATGCTTTCCCGGGTGATTGTATCTTATTTCGGAAGGAGTATGCTGGTCTCGATGTGTGTCCCAAGTGTGGGCGGAAGTGATATACGAAAAACAAATCTCCTGCGAAGGTGATGTGGTATTTCCCAATAATACCAAGCTTTAGGAGAATGTACAGTAGCACGGTGGATGCTAGACATTTTACTTAGCATCATGATGATAGAATCAAGGATGGATTGCTAAGACATCCTGCAGATTCACCACAGTGGAAGGCATTCGATGTGAGGTATCCAGAATTTGGCAACGAGCCATGACACTTGGGTCTTACACTCTTCATAGACGGAATGAATCCCTTTGGTATTCAAAGTACCAACCACAGTACACGGCCAGTGATTCTGATGGTTTATAATCTTTCACCATCTTTGTGCATGAAGCGTACTTATATGATGTTATCTATGTTGATATCAGGACCCAAACAACCTGGTAATGACATAGATGTATATCTAGCTCCTTTGATAGAAGACTGGAAGCTGATGTGGGATGAGGGTGTCGATGTGTATGATGCTTGTAGAAATGAGAGTTTCAAGTTGAAGACCATGTTGTTTGGAACAATCAATGACTTTCCCGATTATGGGAATCTATCTGGATATAGTGTGAAGGGAGGCGATGCATGTCCTTGCTGTACCACCAACACTGATCACATTCGATTGAGTTGTTGTAAGAAGTCTGTCTATATAGGACACAGGAGGTGGTTGGACCCAACACATAAGTACAGAATAATGACCGTTGAATTTAATGGCAAAGTTGAGGATCGTGAAGCACCACGTTTATTGTCAGGTTCAGATATGTTGAGTGAGATGAAGAAGGTCGACACACAGTACGGGAAACGATTTGCAAAGAGTGTCCCCACTAGTGGTTGGAAGAAAGAATCAATTTTCTTTCAACTGCCCTATTGGAAAGAGTTGTATGTTAGACACTTCATTGATCTTATGCACACTCAGAAGAACGTTTGTGCCAACTTGCTCAATACTCTATTAGGTGATAAGAAATCCAAGGATGGTTACAATGCAAGGATGGATATGCTTGAAATGGGAATAAGACAAGAATTGGCACATCAGAGACGTGAAGATGTACGAGCACCGGACCTACCTCCTGCTGCACACACATTGTCCAAGAATGAGAGAAAAATGTTTCTTCAAACACTTAAGGATGTAAGAGTACCAGAGGGATATTCGTCCAACATACAGAGGCTTGTATCAGATGATGGTGGGAGACTGATGAATATGAAATCGCATGACTATCATGTGATAATGGAGAACTTCTTACCGATTGTCATTCGTTCTATCTTGCCTGAAAATGTGCGCATAACCATAACAAAGTTGTGTTGGTTCTTCAAGGCAATGAGTAGCAAAGTCATTGATCCTAGACTTTTGAGTGGCTTTCAGAGACAGATTGTGGGGACACTTTGTGAGCTTGAAATGTATTTTCCTCCATCATTCTTTGATATAATGGTTCACTTAACCATTCATTTGGTTCATTAGACAAGAATGTGTGGTCCTGCCCGTATGCGATGGATGTATGGTGTGGAAAGGTGCATTGCAGAACGCTACGTAGTAAAAGAAGCAGTCGAGTACTGGTCCGAGTTTATGCCAAATGTCGATGCAATTGGACTTCCAATTACTCGACACACCAGCAGGACTGAAGGTGAATATGTTACCGGTGGTGAACTGGTAAGTGTTAGTATTGAGAAACTAACACGGATACACATATACGTACTTCACAACACGGTTGACGTGCTTCCTTTTATTGATCTTTACATCCAAGTATTTTCTGAGACATTTCCCTTCAGAGATAGATCGTGGATTGAATTTGAGCATAACCGGACATTTGTTAACTGGTTCAAGGATTATGTTACAAAGTGTCTGTCACGGGATAAGGAATCTGTGAAAGAAAGAGTTAAGTGGTTGTCCAGAATGCCTGATAGACATGTGTATTCATATAAGTGTTATCTTATTAATGGATATACATTTTATACCAGAGATCATGGTGCCACGAGTACAATGCAGAATAGTGGGGTGTCTATTAAAGTAAATGCAGGGGATCAGTCGATTACTACTTATTTTGGACAGATTGTCAATATTTGGGTACTCGACTATGTTGGCCACCGTGAACCCATTTACGATTGTAGTTTGGTGAGGATTCCTAACGGGGTCCAAGTTGATAATTTTGGGTTCGTACGCGTTGATTTGAAAAATGTGGGATACAAGGATTACTCTTATATAATGGCATGTCAAGCTCAACAAGTTTTCTATGTCCCTGACCCAATTAACAAGAAATGGTCGATTGTGGTTCTGTCGAACAAGTTTAGTGATAGTTACCAGATTAGCGACCACGTCGATGAAGATGTTCACACAATTGATGATCCTTTTCAGAACTTCTCTATTTCTGGGCCCTCTTTCGATGATCCTGACTATCGCCCGTACAAGAGAGTGTTCAGAGAAGGTGATGAATATGGCAACCGAGATCTTGTTAATATTCATGGACATGAACGAGAAAAGTTAACTACAAAACGAAAAAGAAAAACACGTGCTAAAAAGAAATGTAAGATTTTATAATTCATTTACTATATCAAATGTGACTTCTTTTGTTTAATTTAATGTTATAATTCATTTATTATATTGAATGTGACATCTTTTGTTTAATTCAATGTTATAATTCATTTATTATATTGAATGTGATTTTTTCTGATGTACAGGGTCAAGTCTTTGCCTGTGGGAGCATAACCTTGTTGAATTTTTCCAGAACTGTTACTCGTGGAGGTATTTCATTACCATAAAATAGTTGAATTTATAAAATATTTTATTGATCATTTAACCTAATAATATTATGTCATTGTATCTTTCATTCAATGAGTACGGATAGCCGATTGGAAAAGAGAGTTCAAAGTTGTCACACTACCTTGGGCAAGCAGTTCGAAGATGTGTCCCGATTGTTCTGCCAGCTAATGATTGGCGTAGCCCAACACTTAATGATATAAAGGAGTCTATTTGGGAAGAGCTACAGGTAAGTTTATATTTATACTTATTGAACTTATGAAAATATATAAAATTTTATATACTTATTGAACTTATGAAATATATATTGTTTATATGTTTACAGGAAAAATTTTCTGGTCTAGACCCTATTAAGAAGCCACAAATACTGCAAAAAGCTGGGAATATGGCAAAGAATTTCCGGGCTCAGTTGAGAAAAATAACTAAAGACCTTGTGACTGATACCTACCCCTCTACGCCTCCAACGGATTACCTTGGTAATCCTATGGTAGCCCCATATTGGGAAGAATTCATTCGATTATCGATGGCTGAAGATTTTAAGGTAAAAATAATCAATATCAGTTTATTTATTTATAATGCATGATATTAATTTATTTACTGTATTTCTATGATAATTTAGGCAAGAAGTCGGAGAAATACAGAGTATGCCAGAGGGATGGAGGCGCGATATTGGGGATCTTCTAAAGGATATGCACTTATAAGAGAAGAAATGGTGAGTCGATTACTACTTGATCCTATTACTATTTCGTCACTACTGCAGAAGGAAAAAAAGAAGAGGGCTGGGGAGACTGACCCTTTCATTAACCGATTTGATATTTTGAAGACTAGCCGATAGACTCCAGATGGGAGAATTCCAGATCGTCGTGCACAACAAATTGTGGAACAAGGGGTAATTATATATTTCCCGCTTATTATTTTTTTGAATTACAAACTATATTATATTATTTGACACAAATTATATACTTCAGGAGCGTCTATCTCAAAACATGACGCCCGATGACCTCCGTATGAATGGTCCCGATAATCTACTTGCTCGGGCTTACGGTCGTCAGGAGCATCCCGGCCGCATGCACAACACAGGCTTTGGGATGAAGAAGACAACATTGACGACGACACCTCGGACTGAAGTTTCTCTACTTGCACAACAGGTTTCTTCACTGGCTAGACATGTAGAGATGTTATCTCAACTACATAATCAAGGGCTGTCGTCGAGTACTGGAGCAAGCCATCAGGACAGTTGTCCGACGATGTATTCTGCTGATGCACCTTCTCCACCTCAAAACATCTCCCAAGTATTTTGTTGGTTGTTTGTTGTGTATTGTTGGTTGTGGAGCTTGAGAAAGTTGTTGTTTGTTTGTTGTAGTTGATGTGGATGAATATGATTTGGTTGTTTGTTGTAGTTGATGTGGATGATATGATTTGGTTGTTTGATGTAGTTGATTAATTGGGAGTTTGATAAAATATAAACGAAACTCTGTCGAAATTTTTAAAAAATATTAATCAATGTATATTTTTATGGGAACAGACACCGACCATGTGCTATTTATATTTGGAGAATCCTACACGGTTGGTGGCCACATGGACGTTAAACAGTAGCTCCAGCGCAGTGATTCATGGTTGCCCTCTCACTCCTGGTTTTCAGAAGGTCGTGGTTGATTTGCCTGTTCGCAAAGAGGAGAATTCCCCAGTTCCTCGACCAAATGATGAGGCGACCACTGTCGGGACGGCGATTGGCCACTTTCTAGAATGGCCTAGTCACTTGGTTTCATTAACTAAAAAGGTAAAATATATGTTATTAAATTTTCTCTCATTTTTGTTAAACTAACCAATTGCAAATTGATTGTAGAAAATTCAGTCTCCACATAAGATGAGGGAGCCACGTGCTACAATGCCTATTTAGTGGGAAGGACCGAGTGGGCCTCCTCCTGCAGCGCCCAGACAACCATGACTGGGTTATCCTATGCCAGGAGACTTAGATCACAGCGATGATCTAATGTCTAGGGTGCACACGCTGGTATCGTCCCCCGCTTATGTTCCTATTCTAGTTTCTTTTAGTTCTTATTTTCATATACATGGTTGGGAAGACTGTATCCGTGCGAATCATGTCATGGAAGTACTTAACAATCATTGGTTGAGCGCGACTACTATTTCTTTTTATCTCAGGTAAGTGTTTATTGATTTTTCATATTTAATTCTTCTAGAGGTTTAATTTTCTTTATTTAAATATTAATATGAGTATTTTCATTAATTAAAGATATTTGGGGGAGGTATACATATCTATCAAGAAATTATGAGGCATCATTGAAGTGTTCTTTCATCTCCCCCCAAGTGACTGCCTCCGTTGGTGATGACCACGCCCACGTTAAGGAGTTGTTTGCGCTACATATGCAAAGATATTCTATGAGAGACCATCTTATTTTTGGCCTACATATGTGGGGTAAGTACGTACAACAAACATGTCATCAACATATTTATTAATATAAACATGCAAATGAAATATACTTTTAATATTTTTATTAAAATGCAAGTCACATTGGTTGTTGGTCGCCGTCAATATGAGATCACTAGAGGTATATTTTATGGATCCAACTCCAAATGGAGTGCATTCTGATCAACCTGAACTTGTGACATTTATGGACTGGTATGTGTATATTAATTTTTTTAATATGATTAAATTATTTTATTTTTAGAATTATATATGTATACGTAATTTATTTTTATTATTTAATTATAATAATAACAGTGTGATGAGGATGTATCGGACTCGCCTTCCGCCCGAACCATCAAGAACTTTTAGTACCGTTATGTGGAAAAATATTAAGGTATATATACTTTAATTGAATAAACAGGTGCCGAGACAGCAAGATAGCTTTAGCAAGATAGCTTTAGTTGCGCCACTTTTGTTGTCATTATATTGAAAATATAACGATGACTTCTCAAACGATGGTTCCGAACGATGTAAGTAGCTAGTTGGGGCAATTTATTAATTTAAATATACATATATATATATATATATATATTTCTAATTACATTTTAATTTTCCAGTTTGTCTATCAACGTCCGCTTCATTCATACGGAAAGAACAGACACAAGAAATTCAAATTAGATTGGACCGGATATTTGTATAATAGGTTTTTATGTTATCTAGTATGAATTTTGGTTCGACGATATGTAACTTTTATTTAATTTATGGTGATACATTTAATTAGTTATAATTAGTTCATGTTTTATTAATTGGTTTATTTTAAGTATTTTATTTTTGTGAATTTTTATTATTGTATAAATTAATTAAATAGAATTTGTAATATAAAATATATAATATATAATATGTAGAATAATTATATATAATATAAAATATATAGAATATATATTATATAAAATATATAATATATATAAAATAAAATATATTAATTACAGAAATAAAAAAAATAAAACATATCCGTTGGATAACGGTTTGAAACCGCGGTCTAAGAATAAAAAAAAAATCACATGTGAGCTTAGAAAGAGGTTATGAACCGCTCTCTAAGTGACCCCTTAGAGAGCGGTTCATAACCTCTTTCTAAGCTCGATTTTTATAGCGGTTTTCAACCGCTTTCTAAGTGAGACCCGGCTTGCATAGCTTTCACTTAGAGAGCTCGTATAACCACTTTCTAAGTGGATTTTTGTGAGCTCTCCAAGCCTTGACACAACACTTTTTGGATTCACGGGAGGAGCAATCCATCCCAAAGGGCAAATTTCCCTCCAAGTCAGAATGGGAAGCCCGCCAGTATGCAATGTGAAAATGGTAAGCTTTTTGGTGGTAGATGCTCCTTCATCATATAATGTGATCCAAGGGAGACCATCTCTGAATCTTTTCCGAGCAGTTGTCTCCACGTATCATATGAAATTGAAGTTTCCAGTGGGGGAAGAAATGGTAGAATTGGTGGGAGACCCCATTGGTAAGAGGATGAAAAGAATAGAGCAAATGGAAGAAGAACCAGAGATGAAAATTCAGGCAGAAGAAGAACTTATGCCAGTGGAGTTATTCCCGGGCAGAGTTGGATTCACTACCAGAGTTGGTACGCAGATGACGAGTAATGAAGCAGAAGCAGTCCTCTAATGCTTGAAAAGAAATGCAGATTTGTTTGCATTCCGACCAGAGGATTTGTTGGAATTGATCCAGAAGTGGCTCTGCATAGCTTAAATGTGGATCCCAATTGCAGACCTGTGAAACAAAAGTTGAGACAATTTGGATATGAGAAGGATCACATCATAAGAAAAGAAGTAGAAAAGCTCTTTAGAGCAAATCACATAGAGGAAGTACAATTTCCAGAATGGCTATCCAATGCTGTTATGGTAGCAAACGGAGCCGGAGCATGGAGAATGTGCATAGATTTTCGAGATCTGAATAGAGCATGCCCAAAATATCATTATCCTTTGCCAAGGATTGATCAACTTGTGGACTCAATGTCCGGATGTGAATTATTGTCAATGATGGATGCCTATCAAGGTTACCATCAGATCTGAATGAAAAGAGAAGATGTGCCTAGAGCTTGCTTTGTGGTGTCTTGTGGCACTTATGGATATGTGAAAATGCCTTTCGGATTAAAGAACGCTGGTGCCACCTATCAGAGAATGGTAGATCTGGTATTCAAGAAGCAAATTGGTCATAACATGGAAGTATACATAGATGATATGCTGGAAAAAAGTTTCCAAGCAAAAGATCATGCTTCAGATCTGGAGGAAATATTTGGGGTAATCAGAACTTATTAGATCCGATTAAACCCCACGAAGTGCGCATTTGGGGTAAGATCTGGAAAATTTCTAGGGTACATGGTAACTCCCAGAGGCATTGAGGTGAATCAAGCAAAGGTGAAGGCAATTCTTGATATGCAATCACCTAGAAATTTGAAAGAAGCACATAAGCTAAATGGGGGTGTATTGCAGCCCTTAGTCGTTTCATCTCTCGTGCAGCAGAGAAGAGTTTGCCTTTCTTCAAGATATTGAGGAAAGGCTCAAGATTTGAATGGAATGAAGAATGTAAAAGAGCTTTCGAAGATCTGAAAGATCATTTGAAAAGGTTGCCCTTACTCACAAAACCGGTGCCAAAGGAAACCTTGTATTTATACTTCTCCGTAGGAGAATATGCACTGAGTTCAGTTTTGATAAGAGAGGAAGAAGGAAGACAATTGCCCATATACTATGTTAGCAAGATAATGCATGGACCAGGAGTGAGATATTCTGAAATTGAGAAGTCTTCTCTGGCTGTAATGGTGACGGTCAGAAGGCTCAAACCATACTTTTTATCGCACAAGGTAGTTGTGAAAACCAATCTACCCATGAGATCCATAATGGGTAGGCCAGATCTGTCTTGCAGAATGGTCAAATGGGCAGTAGAGCTGGGAGAGTATGATCTCGAGTTTGTGCTCAGAACTGCTATTAAGGCACAAGCCTTAGTGGATTTTATCCAAGAGACAACGAACAAAGATAAGCCTGAGATTTGGAAGGCTTTTGTAGATGGATCTTCATCGATACCTGGGTGTGGGGTAGAAATTGTGATAATTCCTCCCACCGGAGAGGAATTGCAATTTGCAATCAAGTTGAAGTTCAGAGCTTCTAACAATGAGGCTGAATATGAGGTATTCTTGAGAGGAATGCAAATGATGTGGGAGATGGGTGCACAGAGAGCCATCATCTCCTAAGATTCACAACTGGTAATCCAACAGCTCTTGGGGGCATACAAAAGAAAGAATGCCAAAATGATAGAATATGCAGAATTGGCTGAAAAAGTCAAGAAGAAGTTTGAAGAACTTAAGATTGAGCAAATTCCCAGAGAGGAAAATGGCACAACAGATTATTTGGCTAAGTTGGCCAGCTCTGCAGAGGAAGGAATGCCGGGAAAGATCACCTTGTTCGCAGCTCAAGAGAAAATTCATCTCCCAAAAGTGAATTCCATCTCTGATGGAAACAATTGGAGTATCCCAATCATCCAGTTTTTCAGAACTGGAGAGGGAACAGAAGTAGTAAAAAAGAGAGCTTGTAAAAGATATTTTATGATCGGAGATGATCTATACAGAAGAAAGTTTTCCCAACCTTATTCGAGGTGTCTTTCAGAGAAAGAAGGCAAGGAAGGATGTTGTGGCAGTCATGCTGGATATAGAGAGTAGGCAAGGAAGGTTTTGAGAGCCGGATATTATTGGCCAACTCTAGCAAGAGATACTTGAGAAGTGGTCAAGAGATGTGATAAATGCCAGAAGCCTGGACCTATAATACACACACCAACTGAGGAAATGGGATTGATGTTCTCTCCATGCCCATTCGATAAATGGGGGATTGATATTGTGGGAAAGTTTCCTACATCGCCTGGAGGAAAGGCTTTCATGATCGTAGTTGCTGATTACTTTACGAAATGGGTAGAAGCGGAAGCAGTAAGAAAAATTGATGAAACAACCATCATAAAGTTCTTATGGAAGAATATATGTTGCAGATATGGGATACCACGAATCCTGATATCAGATAATGGAACCCAGTTTGTAGGAAATCGAGTTCAGAACTGGTGTTCAGAGATGAATATTCAGCAGAGATTTGCAGCAGTGGCTCATCCTCAGGCAAATGGGCAAGTAGAAGTCACTAATCGCACTATAGTGAATGGAATCAAAACTCTTCTATCCAGAGCCGGAGGAGATTGGGTGGAAGAGATAGAGCCAGTGTTATGGACATACAGAACCAGTACCAGAACTGCCACTGGGGAATCACCTTTAAATTTGGTGAATGGAGCTCCAGCTGTGATTCCAGTCAAAGTAGGAATCAAAACACATCGCATATTGATGTATGATGAGAGAAACCTGGATTTTCTAGAGGAAGAGCGAGAGATGGCAAATATAAGAATGGAACAGTATATAAGCAAGGTGAAGGCAGCCCATGATAAGAAATAATGAGAAAATTGGAAAAAGGAGATTTGGTTCTACGCAGAGTCGATGCTCTCAAACCAACTAGAAAACTGGACCCTAATTGGGAAGGCCCCTATGTGGTGACGAAGGTCTTGAGAGGAGGAGCGTATGAATTGAAAGAGGAGAATGGCTATCACTTGCCGCGACCATGGAACATTTCGAATATGAAGAAGTATTACGCTTAGATGAGCATGAACTCAGAGATTCTAGGCAAACTTTTTTATTGTTTTTGAATCAAAGATGTAAGAAAAAGATGCTATGATTTTATGAATTCAATGAAACCCTACCAGAGCTGAGGCATTTCAGTTCTGATAGATGATTATGCAATATCGAATATGGAAAAAACTCTTAAATCTCAAGTTCTTAAACAAACTTCCAGAGAAGTTCAATTAAGAACTGGAGGGAGTAGAATTGAAGAAATTTTTTGACGAATTTGAATTTTAAGTTCTTAAACAAACTCCCCGAGAAGTTCAATTAAGAACTGGAGAGAGTGGAATTAAGAAATTTTTTGACGAATTTGAATTTTACGGTCTTAAACAAATTTCCAGAGAAGTTCAATTAAGAACTGGAGAGAGTAGAATTGAAGAAATTTTTTGACGAATTTGAATTTGAAGTTCTTAAACAAACTTCCAGAGAAGTTCAATTAAGAACTGGAGAGAGTGGAATTGAGAAATTTTTTGACGATTTTGAATTTTAAGTTCTTGAACAAACTTCCAGGGAAGTTCAATTAAGAACTGGAGAGAGTAGAATTGAAGAAATATTTTGACAATTTTGAACTTTAAGTTCTTAAACAAACTTCCAGAGAAGTTCAATTAAGAACTGGAGGGAGTGAGGTTTCGGGGTAAACCAATATCCTAAACATCTTTTTACTGAAGTAAAAGAAACAAAACAATATGCAAGTAAGAAAATGAAATACTGCATAAGTAATAGCAAAAGTAAAGATGATTCAAAGATACAACAAGGAAGTCCCAATGGGACATTGTTCAAAGACAGAAATAAAGAGGCCGTAACCATAAGAGTCATCCAGATAAAACAATGAATGAAACATCTCATTCATTCAAATCGGTGACCAAGCCAACACTGGTAACCAAGTCGGTAGAAGCTTGTGCAGCTGCAGTAGAGGGAGGCATCCCAGGATCAGCACCATCAGATGAAGACAGATCATAGAGTAGAGATCGGCAGGAGGCAAATCTGGGGAAGAGAATACTTCTCCTGAAAGTTGAAGAGCAGCTTTCCTCATGGAAGGAAGGAACCATGGGGAATCAAGAGGGGCAGAAGCATCCCCTTGGAAATGAGGAGAAGGGGTGATATCATCCTTAGCCTTGGAAATATCGAGCTTTTCTAGAAAACCCTTCTCTTGAGCCTATTTTACAGCGCACTTGAAACCATGTTTAATGAAATGACTCATGTGAGGAGTCATATCACTCAGATATAGTGAACTGGATCGATAAGCTTGAAGAATCCCTTTAAGCAATTCCTTTAGAAAAGCCTGCCCAGAAGAGGTATGGAGAAATTTCGAGCGATAGAAATTGATGCCATCCAAGATACCATGGGCATGACCCTCAGAGTAGCTTTCCTCCAGCAGTTTTTTATCTGACCTCAGTTGGAGAGAAAGAAGTTTCTCAGCCTTGGAAACCTGCTGTTGAAAAGATGAGTTCTCTGAAATGAGGACACCGACACGAACTTTAAAATCTTTGTTCTCTTGGGAAAGTTGAGATATCTCCTATTCCTAGAAGCCAAATCAGAGGCAAAGGGAGCTTTATTTCCCAAACCTTCAATCTTCAGTAACTCACTGTGCAAATCCAAGAACTGGAAATGACTTGACAAATGAAACAATGTAAGTGGCAAGAAAGAAAAACGCCATAAGAAAAAGAGATGGTATGAATACCTCACAAAGACGTTCATACATAACGTTCTTCAATGCAGGAACAAAAAGTTTAGAATCAGAGGATTCCAGTTTGGGACTTTTAAGAGTCTCCATGGATTGAGTGTTCTCTATCAAGGGAACTGTAGTGATAGGATCTGGGTTCTCCAGTACGCTTAGAAAAGTGAGTCCTCTTTAAGACAGGTTTGAATTGTGATTTGGAAGCGGCAGCCCTTTTACCTTTCTTTTTGGAAGGGTCATTAGCTGCAATTGCCGCATCAGGAGAAACTGGAACAGGACCATCTTGGGGACTTGCAGATGAAGCCTCAGGAGCTTTGGAAGGGGAAACAGGGATAGTGCCTTTAGTACCTTCGATTTCGGGGTCAGAAACATGGGTCTTGGACTCATGACCCTCATCATCAGATAACACTAGGGCATTTGCCCAAGACATGTCTGGAAATCAGAAAAGTAGAAGTAATTAGTAGAAATAAAAGCCTGTTCATGAATGGGTAATGAAACATAATATAAACAAGAAGGATGTATACCAGGTTCGGAAGAAGAAGAAACAGCCGAACCAAGAAATCCAAAATGAGAAAGAACATGGGGCTCCTTTAGAAGATGAAACATTCGGAGTTGTCCCTTTTTCGAGATAAGCTCATTCAAACGAGATATAATTTCCCTATTAGTTGGAGAAATTGCCTCTTCAAAAGAGAGCAGGGACTTAGAAACTTTGGGAGATCTATGCTGCCAACTGCTGGTAGTAAAAGGCCACACTCCAGAACGTGGAGTTACAATGAAATAGCTATCTTTCCAGGCACCATCTATACTAGGAGGTTTGCCTACGAAATGAGCAAGACCCTGAGTCCGTGAACTGAGGTAGTAAAACTCATCACGCCTTTTCAGGTCGTGACAGAAGTAGAAACTCTCTAGTGTTGGATCACCACCATTAGCTTTCAGAATGAAAAAGTAGGCAAGCATGAGCCTAATCAATGAAGGATTAACTTGGTTCACTGGGATACCAAAAAGATTACAAACGGACACAAAGAAAGGTGCGATTGGAAAACAAAGCCCAGCAGTTATTTGGGCTGCCCAGAAAGCCAAAGAGGGAAACCTCAAGTGGTTAGGGCATTCATCAGGACCAGATAGGTTTATTAAAAAGTCAGAACAAGGCGCTAAGAAGCCCCTAAGACTAGAAAGATCCTCTTTATTCAAATTAGTTTATTTTGAAATGAGATTCCAATTGTCCCTCTTCTTCACAGGAACAATGTGAATGGGGCGACTCGAAAGCAACACAGTAGAGTTAGGGTTTGAAACTTTAGATTCAGAAGGTAGTTTCGAAACTACTGGATTAATAGCAGAACCCGACAATTTATATTTAGGTGGCATCTTATCGAAATGCTTGAAGAAAAACGGAAAGGATTGATGAAAAACTTCGAGAAAAAGAAAAAGTACAGAGAAAATGATGAGAAATACCTCGAAAATAAAGAGGAAGGTAACTTGATTACAAACACCGGAGCTTCTTCCAGACGAGCTTAACCCTAGGTAATAGTCTCCAGAAAATATCAGAGACGAAGCGCTTGAGAAATGCAATTGAAATGGAACTGAAATGAAGTGGAGAAGATGAAAGGAGGTAACTTCCTCCGAAAACTGAAAATGGATGGACAAGTGGACGGTCCAGGCATAATAAGATTGCCACGTGGACGGAGGCAATGAAAGTACTCGAAGGGTCACTTGTGAGTACACGTACCCTTTGATATTAAAAGATTTTTTGAATTTATTCAAAAAAGAGTAAATAAGAAAAAGAGAGGGAAAAGAAGGAGATAGTCCTCCCGAAAAATAGAAATAGGGATCAGAGTTGACCTCTTAATCCTGGAACCAAGATAAGAAATTATTATTCCATTTAAAATCTTATAAAAAATTTATTTGGAATAGGAGGGAGTAGTTGATGTGGGATAAGTGTCTATCCCACTGTTCATAGTTAAAAGAGAAGGGAAGTAGTCTTCAAATTCCATGTCCAATTCTGAGCAGAGCCAGAATTGGATCATTAACACGAAAGTCAGGAAAAGTGACTAAGAGCATACACTTTGTTTAGATAACAACGGTGATAAGTTAAACTCTCATCTCTATGAGAGTTTGAAAAACCAGAAGCCAGAACTGGGAGAGATGTTTCGGTTCATGTAAATATAAACCTATTCGATGAAACTTGGATAAGAAGTATCCAAATATCAATAATGCTGAAATAAGGATTCTCTTGTTGCAGTGTGCAATGAGCACTACCATGAAAAGGACGAAAAATGAATCATTCTTGTACCAATGAATGATTATTGGTGACACTTGACATAAATGGTAACAAACCACAAAATGGTCCCCTCAAGTGGTCCCCTATGATAGTTGGGCCTTGAGGCTGAGAGATTACAATTGTGTCCTCCATAGAAAGAGGAGATATAAAAACTATTCCAATTCATTATTGAAAGACATCTACATTTTTACACCATATACTTTTTCTGCAATATTTAACATATCAATGGTGGCTGACTTGGGCGTCGGAGGATCAACGTCGGGGTCCCTCCCGGCTTGATTTCTTGCAGATCTCCATCGGAAAGCTTCCAGAGTGGATCGCCGGAGCTGGACTACTGTGTCAGAGAAGCTCCTATCATCGTTCCGTTTGAAGACAGATTATTTTTAGCTAAATACAGGTAAAACTTGATCCGTCCTTGTTTGATAAATTCTTGTTGACGAATATGACATTTTTGTATTCATCAGTACGGTTGACAAAACCTTATTCAGATTACAACATGGACATGATATTTTGCTTGTCCAAATCTATGTTGATTATATAATCTTTGGCTCAACCAATGAAGAATTATGCAGAAAATTCTCAAAGCTCATGACTGAGAAATTTGAAATGAGCATGATGGGAAATCTGAATTTCTTTTAGGGATTACAAGTTAAGCAAATGAGAGATGGAATTTTCATCAATCAAGCTAAATACCCTCAAGAGCTTATAAAAAGATTTGGAATGGACAGCTCTAGGCATACCAATATACCTATGACACCTTCTGTGAGTCTTGACAAAGATGAGAATGACAAAAGTGTTGATGTAACCAAATATAGGAGGCTAATTGGATCATTGCTATACCTTACAACTAGCAGACCTGATATCATGTTTGCAGTAGGTGTATGTGCTAGATTCCAAGTAAATCCTAAGGAATCACACTTAAATGCTATAAAGAAGATCATCAAGTATGTCAAATCCACACAAAATCTAGGATTATGGTATCCTAAAGAAGGAGGAATTGAACTCATTGGTACATTGACTCAGATTTTGCAGGCTGCAAAATTGATAGGAAGAGTACTAGTGGGATTTTTCAATTCCTAGGTGAAAGGTTGGTGGCATGGCACAGGAAAAAGTAAAATTCTATTGCTCTTTCTACAGCTGAGGCAGAATATATTGCTGCTGGAAGTTGTTGTGCACAGATCTTATGGATGCAATATCAATTACAAGACTATGGATTGATTCAAGAGAAACAACTATATTCTGTGACAACACAAGTGCTATTGCTATTACACAGAATTAAGTTTTACACTCTAGATCAAAACACAGAGATATAAGTCATCATTTTATAAGAGATCATGTTGAAAGAAAGGATGTGAAATTGACAAAGATTCATACTGATTTGAATCTTGCTGATATTTTCACTAAACCTTTGTGTGAATCAAGATTTTCAATCTTGAGAGGTAATTTGGGAATGTTAGAACTGTAAGAAGACTCTGTGAAAATCACTAAATTGCTAAGACAAACCTAGAAAACTGGAAAATCAGCAAAAAGGAAAATTGCAGCTGCAAAGTCATTCAACTGCAGAGTTGCTAACTCTACAGCTGTAGACTTAGTTCTGAATGGCAAATTCCTTACCAACCGAATACTTCCAAATTCTAAGATTGTCAACTGCACACTTAGTGAATTTACAGTACTTTGTACAATTCTGAAAATTAAATGGAGCACTACAAATTCAGAAACGTTTGTACTAAGTAACAGACATTTTAGATTTATTCAGTATTTTAATTAATAAAATGTGTGAGTACGTGTAACATTTTAAAAAGAATTAAATTCTATGTGAGTTAGATTTTGGACAAATTTAATTATAAATTTTGGTCCAGAATTTAAAAACTCATAAATTTTAGGTCAAAGACCGTTATACCCCTGTTCTTAAATGACTGTTTAAGGAAAGGTATTTAAAGGATCCTTCATCATTTTTATATCCTACTTTAACATTCGAACTCCCTGAAACCTTAAACACTCCCCATCCCTTACTCTCTAAAACCAAAATATCATGTCAATGAAGGTTATTTTTGGAGCACTATTCAACTTTGACGAGCTACTGAAGAAGCATCCAACTGATGCTATGGAAGAAGTTGTTAGACACATAGTGAATCAAGGGATCCATTATTGTCTCACCCACAACCCTGGCGCTTATGATGATAGGATTGTGCATGAGTTCTATCAAAATGCAGAAGCTAATGTTGAGAGGAAAACTCTATCAGTGAAGCTGCAAGAAAGGAAAGTTAATATCACAGCTGGTGATATTTGCAGAGCACTACATCTAAGGATTGGAGGTGACTCCCATGATAATCTCAACTTTGTTGATGAAGATGAGAAGTATTGGAAGAGATTTACTACAAAGAAGACATTTCCAAAGAATTGGAAGAGGACATTCAAGAAGACTGACTTAGCAGTTAAGTATGTCTATCTATATGAAGCTATGGATAAGTCTTTATTATGTAGAACTGGTACTCATGATACTGACACTATTCTTATGTGGGATCTTATGATAGCTTTTGTTAAAGAAGTAAAAGTTGATATAGGAGAACTCTTACTTAGAAATATTGGAAATGATGTAGTAAAGGCAGGAAAGAACAAATGTTTTGGTTTGTTCTTAAACTACATTTTGAAGGAAGTAGGATTTTCTCTATTTAATGGGCATGAAGGACAGCCTATTTTGGTTCATAGAATCCTTGGAAAGGCCAATTTCAAGAGAGGAGCTGTGGATGCTCCTATGGCCCCTAAATCCAAGAAGAGAAAGAAGAATAAGTCAGAAGGAAAGATACTCACAGTTATCAGTTCACCAAAACAGTATGAAAGAAAGAAGAAGAAAAATGTAAGGAGAAAGCTTTTGGTGGATGAACCAACTGACTCTGAGGATGAAATTGATAGAGAAAAGAGGCAGAAGAAGTTTCATTCTAAGAAAGTTGCTGAAGTTGAAGCTGACAAGTCTATAGCTGTAGACTTGCCAATTGTACAGTCTGAGGTACAAATTGTTGAAGAACAAGTTGAAGATGTTCAAGTACCTGAACCTGAAACTGAACAACTCCCTGTTGTTCCAGTTGAAAGGGTTGAAGGTTTTGAAGAGGTAAGGCAAGAATTTGATGACTGGAAGTTAGTCAAAGAAGAGTTGGACAAATTGACAGTTGAAGAAAGAAATTTGTTCCAGTGGGTAGTTGACTGGACAAATTGCAGTGATGTAAGTGAACTGATGAAGCCTAATTTCCATGATGTCTATATTGCTAAGAAAGTCAGGAAGAATAAAGGAATGGGTAAACAGACTATTGCTGAAGAATCAACAAAACAAAGAATCACTAAATCAGCTGCTGCAGCTTTTAGAGTTGCAATTATGTCTGAGAAAGACCTAGAAGCTGAATTTCCAGAAACTGGGTTTGAAGTTGTGAGCTCAGAAAGTGAAGAGAAGATGCCACAAAGAATTGGTGAAGGAAGTCACCAAGTAGTTGAAGCTGAAGGCTTAACTACTTTGGCTGAGGAAGCTATTTTGTTGGAATCTGCAGGAGCTAGTGTTGCCGATCCAGTGAATATTGAAGAAGCAACTCTTGATGAAGATGAATTTGAGAATTACAAAGAAACAAGAAAAGATGATTCACCCTGTAAAGAACCCAAGGATAAACCAGATAATGATGAAGGTGGTGATGATGATGCACCAATGGGTGGTGCACAAGCTAAGGTGATACAAACTGATGTTCAAGTACCTTTGGAGGTTCAAGCTGATGAACAAATTGTTGAGGATACATCTAAGGAGATAGATGAAAGTGCTAAGGATATGTCAATCCCCATTACAAGCATTTTCAACCAACCACCTCCTGCCATGTTCACTTTAGAAGAAATTTACAGGCATGGAACTGCTCCCCTGCAGAGTTATTCAGCACTTGAGAGAGAAAATGTTGAAAACATGGATGAATACATTGTTGATTTCTCTACAGACAAGGTAGAATTTTTGACTCCTAGCAAGAGGAAGGCCTCCACTGAAGACTCTACAGCTGTAGAGTTGGTGCATTCCAAAGCTCAAAAGATGTCTAAAGGAAAGGAGTTGGTTATAAGAGAATGAGATTCTAAGGAAGAGGATAGTGATACGAATCCTCAAATGACACCTAAGGAAGTTGTATCCCAACAGAAGAAGATGGAAGATTCTCTGAAAGGAATTGAAGAGAACATCCCCAAGCAAGTCAAGCGAGTACCTGATACTATCATTTCTCAGAATGTAAAGAGAGGTATGGAAGAATTAGTGAAGAAGTTTGAAGAGAGAAGCCTGGAAGAAAAGAAAACTCTTGAAAAGAATTTCAAAGCTGTTGTGGATAAACTATTGGCTCAAAATGAATTGGTTAGACAAGATGTTATTCAGAAGATAAGAGAAATTATTACTCTACAGTTTGATATCAATTTGATGAAAGATGTTTCTATCAACTTGAAGATTGAAGTGAAGAGTATGAAGAATAAGATGACCAAGATGATAAATGGGAATGAGACTCTGAAGAATGATCTTATGAGCAAGCTTAACAACATTTTGTCACACATTGATATTGGCAAAAAGGGGGAAAGCAATATTGAGAAAGAAATTAAAGAAGTAGAAAAGATTACTGAAGATATTCTTGGGAATGTGAAGAATATTGGAGAATCATGGGCAAAGGAACTTGAAGCAGCCAAATCTAAAGACTTGTCCATGAGACTGGGAGAACAGTCAAAAGAAAGATCTCAACCTGAACAGATGAAGGGAAGCTCTAAAGGAAGCAAGATCATAAAGCTCCCTAAATCTACAGCTCAGAAGAAACCTATAGTTTAGAAACCTGCAGCTCATTCAACTCAAAAACCTTTGGGTTATTGGGAACAGACAGTGAAAGAATCAAGAGATAGAAAGAAAGAGAAGGAAGAGAAAGAGAAAGAAGAGAAAGAGAAAGAGAAACAGAGAAGGAAAGAGTTTGAAGAATCTACAGCTGTTGTTACTGCTCAACCATTGAATGTTCAACCATTAAGCATGATACCTGCTGAAGATTCTGATGAGAAGGAAAAGCAAATGAAGACTGAGTTTGATAATCTATTGAAAGAATTCTTAAGTATATGCAACAGGCATACAATTATTAAGAGGATCAAACTCAAGAAGGATAGATTTCAGAAGTTCAAGGATATGAAGGCCAATGGATCTTTGTATAAAGGAGACAATGCTCGCCTCCTTGGTGGAAAGATCAGGAGTAATCCATTGCCTAAGAGGCTATTCAAATCAAAGAAGAAAGAAGAAGAATTTGAGGCCTATGAACTTCAGATGCTGATGAAATACTTTGAAGAAGATGAGAAAAACATGAAGCTAGTGGAGCAAGTAATTCTAAAGCCCCAAGATGAATCTGATGAGGATGATGAAGAAGATGATGCTGACCCCAAGCACAGGAGAAGATGAAGACTCTGTTCTAGATTAGACACTAAACCTTTTTAGCTTTTAGTCTAATTATCTACTGTAAGCTGTATCTTGAACCCTTGTTTATTTTATTGCAGCTTTTTGTCTTCTGTTGCTTTGTCCTTGTCTGCTTTGTGTTGTTCTTGTTTTGTTTCTTGTAAGACATTATTTTATTGTCTTTGTTGCTTGTCCTTGTTGTTTGTTGTTTGTTTTGCCAACATCAAAATAGGGGGAAATTGTTAAGTACCTTGGTTTAGATTTTGATGTGTGCAAAACAATGTGTTTTATTGTGTAATTTGATCTAACACTTGTGCTAAGGAAACTGGTGTTTGAAACATATAGTGGTAAGTGAAGTCTGCAGCTGTATACTTGATCATTCTACAGCCAGACATGACCCCACATCTGTAAGGTTTCTCTATAGCCGATTTTTCATATTGACAGGACTCTACAGCTGCAAAGAACTGTTTGAAGAAGAAATACAAGTCAGAAATTACTTGAAGATAATGAAGAACCTTAAGAACAATTGGTGTAGCTTTCAAGCACTCACTAAAATGTACTTAAGTGGAGGATATTTTCTTAATTCTGGAGGATAATGAAGATTAGTTACAAGACAGCCAGAATTCTGAAGAAAAGAACAATAGTACCATCAGTACTATCCTGTGTGAAGGATGAGGACCACTTCACACATGCCAAATGGAGATAGAGGATTCTTATCCGGATTTCAAATTTGAATTTCCAACGGATAAGTCACACAACTCAATCTATAAATAGAAGAAGTCCTCAGAGGAAGCAATAACAACCCTGAGCATACAAACATTCTGCCTAAGCAAGTCTACAGCCAACAAATTTCTGAGAGAGAGCTTTATTGTTTTTTATTCTTTGTGATTCATAGGATAGTTGGTTAGGATTTTCTTAGAAAGAATCACATTTTGTAGTTGTTCCCTCACCTATTTTATATTTCTACTTAGTGTAGATATCTCTTTGTGAGGTTTTGTAAACTCTTTGTGAGTTATATTCTGAGTGAATAGGGTAGTTTAATCTCTTGTTAGAATAGGAATCTGAGTGAACCTAGTTCTAAGGGGGAACTACTTGTATTGATCTGAGTGATCTCATCTTAGTGAATTTAGCACCTGAGTGGTGTAACAGTGGATTTAGGTGGTCTTTTTATAGACACTGAACCACTATAAATTTGGTCTATTTACTTTCTGTCATTTAAATTCTTGTTCTGCATATTTAATTTATTAGTTACATTCATTATTCTTTTAAAACCTGAGTGCATAAAACTTTGTGGTTTTCACAAAGAGAAAACTGACTCTACAGTTGTAGACTTCTCCAAGTCACCCAGTTGTTAAGTTTGTTTATATTGTTTTTCATTAACACTCACTTTTATTCCGCTGCACATTAGAGTATTCTCAATATAATTTTAATTGTGAGGATCCCTCTGATATTTTGTCTACAAGTGATCTTTTATTTTGCAAATCTTTTGAACTCTGCAGCTGTAGACTTCTTAAGTCCACAGCTGTAACCTTTGTGGTCCAATTTTTAAAACTCTCGTAGACTTATCGTTTTAAACTTGTAAGAGGCTACTGTAAGGTTCTAGAATTCCCTCTTTAAAAAAGTTTGAAAATCTGATTTTTGACTCAAGGTCTATTCACTCCCTCGAAACCTTGACCAATTTAAGGGACCAACACATTTGTTTATAAATTAATTCAATAAACATGTAATAATGAATCTGGAAAGCATTACATCAGACTAGGGCAAAATAATGCACATAGAAATTGTTGAAAAATAAGGAGGTTCGAAAGTTAGAAAAATGTTATAAAAATATATTGATTGGTACGAATATAGACTTGGTATGAATACATGTCAAGCAATTAACGTGAAGTTCCATAAACACCAAGGTGGTGAGATGACCAATTTCCTTTGGTATGCCACCTAAAAATTTATTATTAAAGTTAATATGCCATAAATAAGATCAAGCATATTCACGTGAGTGTTCTTATATAAATATATTAATTTCATGTTAAAATAATATACTAAGAATTTAAAGATATTGTATAGTAATTAGAGTTAGAGGAAGAGATATTCTAGAAAAGTGATATTTTCAACTTCGTTTGATATGTGACATGTACCATGCATGCAATAAGACTAACAAATAAATTTAATAATTAAAATATATATTGAGTCACGACTCTTCCCTTACCTTAAATTGTAATCATGAAAATGTAGCTCTTCAGAGAAATGATAAGTCCAAATTCTTTTGGTATGTCATATGCAAATTTTGTTATATATAAGAGAGAAAAAAAATGGAAAAGGTGGTAAAATAACCTTAATATATAAGGTGGTATGTCCTATGAAAATTTTGTTATATATAAACTCTTAAATAACCTTAATTACAAATAGAAAAAATTAGTTACGAATAGTAAATAATATATTATAATAAATTAAAATATAAAATATAGGTATTTAAAATATTTACATGAAGTTATGAAATTGAAATAATACTCAAGTTAAAAATATTAAACTATTTGAAAAAAATTAAGTGAAATCTTTCTATATCTCAGTATTTAAGAATAGAAAAATATTCTAACTAGATATTATGACAAAAATTTTACCTTTATAGTTTAAAGAATTCTGTATTATGTTCTCAATAAAATAACTTTTATATCATAATTAAATTAGTTAATTTTTTTAAAGGATCTTAATACGTATATTATTCCTCTATATGTATTATTATATATTAATGTATATATACACAATATTATATTTTATATATATATATCTTAATAAATATTATGATAAAGAAAAATAATTTTAAAAAGAACCTACACATGTCAAATTCTAGAAAATTGTATATGTGTATTATTTGTTTAATAATTATATAAGTTGTTTAGAAATTAAGCGTAGTATTTATTATACTATAAAATATTAATTAATTATAAAGCTAGATATATACATAGCTATATTTGATGTATGTGTGTAAATAAATGTCATGTTGTCAATTACCTTGGTTTAGATTTTGATGTGTGCAAAATAATGTGTTTATTTGATTATTTTGATCTAACACTTGTGCTAAGGAAATTGGTGTTTGAAACATATAGTTGTAAGTAAAGTCTACAGCTGTATATTTGATCATTATACAGTTAAGACATGACCCTACAGCTGTAAGGTTTCTCTACAGCCAATTTTTATTATTGACAGGACTCTACAGCTGCAAGGTTGAAGGCTCTACAGCTGCAAAGAACCGTTTGAAGATATGGTACAAGTCAGAGATTATTTGAAGATAATGAAGACCCTTAAGCACTATTAGTGTAGCTCTCTAGCACTCGCTAAACTGTACTTAAGTGGATGATATTTTCCTAATTCTGGAGCTAAATGAAGATTTGTTACAAGACAGCCAGAATTCTGAAGGAAAGGACAATAGTACAAGCAGTACTATCCTGTGTGATGGATGTGCACCACCTCACACTTGCCTATAGAGAGAGAGGAGCCTTATCTGAATTTTAAATTTGAAATTCCCAACGGATAAGTCACACCACTCAATCTATAAATAGAAGAAGTCCTCAGAGGAAGCAACAACAACAACCCTGAGCCTACAATCATTCAGCCTAAGCAAGTCTACAGCCAACAAATTTTTTGAGATAGCCTATTTGTTTTTATTCTTTGTGATTCATAGGATAGTTGGTTAGGATTTTCTTAGAAAGAATCACACCTTTTGTTGTTGTTCCCTCACCTATTTTATATTTCTACTTAGTGTAGATATCTCTTTGTGAGGTTTTGTAAAACTCTTTGTGAGTTGTATTCTGAGTGAATATGGTAGTTTAATCTCTTTTTAGAATAGGAATCTAAGTGAACCTAGTTCTAAGGGGGAATTACTTGTATTGATCTAAGTGATCACATCTTAGTGAATTTGGTACCTGAGTGGTGTAACAGTGGATGTAGGTGGTCTTTTTATAGACACTGAACCACTGTAAACCTGGTCTATTTACTTTCTGTCATTTATTTCTTGTCCTGCATATTTAAATTCCTTGTTACATTCATCATTCTTTTGAAATCTAAGTGCATAAAACTTTGTGATTTTCACAGAGAAAAACTGACTCTACAGCTGTAGACTTCTCTAAGTCACTCAGCTGTTAAGTTTGTTTACATTGTTTTTCATTAACACTCACTTATTTCCGCTGCACATTAGAGTATTCTCAATACAATTTTAATTGTGAGAACTCCTCTGATATTTTGTCTACAAGTGATCTGTTATTTTGCAAAGTTTTTAAACTCTGCAGCTGCAGACTTCTTAAAGTCCACAGCTGTAACCTTTGTGGTCCAGTTTCTAAAACTCTTGTAGACTTATCTTTTTAAACTTAAAGAGGTTACTGTAAGGTTCTAGAATCCCTCTTTTGAAAAGTTTGAATCATCTGATTTTGACTCAAGGTCTATTCACCCCCCCTCTAGACCTTGACTACTTTAAGAGACCAACACATGTGTAAATTAATTATAGTTTATTTAATTATTAATTAATTGTGATTGTATATATATGTCATGTGTTTAGTAAAAAAATCATGGGTTACCTGTTAGGTTACCTACTATAGCAGGTAAAAGGACCAAATTAAAAAAAAATCAAACTTACATGACTAATTTCAAAATGTGTATTCCATGAGGACCGAAATTAAACTAGTGCAAAGTTACGGGACGTAAAATCTATAAACTCATAATTTAACTTCTTTTATTCCTAGAGTATGTTCCGCAAAATTTCCACAATATTAATAAGTTAAATGAATTTTTTTTTCAGTATGAATAAAAAATAATCAACTTTACACTTGTGTATTGTTTGTTTTGGTGTAGGAACACTTCCAAGTCAATATGTCCTTTTTCTCTGCAGAGAGATTGATAAGGATTGCTAAACTTAGAAGTTGGGAGCATCAAATACTTTAGATTGTCATCATAGTTCATTTCAAAATTCCTCAATTTATAATAATAGTAATAATAATAATTAAATATTATTTTTACCCATATGAGCCAAAATAATGTACTTTACAATTATTAGATATATTAGATTGTCATCATAGTTCATTAAAATAATGAACTTTTAAGTTAATATATTCATTTTTCCCAGAGATATTTATTAGCATCATTATATTTAGAAGTTGGGAAGCGCCACATATTTAGATTGCCATCCTTTTTATTTGTCCTAGATGACATGTAGAGATATCACCTATTGATTAAGGTCAAAATTACATCTAAATTGTGTATTTTTATTGTCTGATAATTTTATTAATCCGAAAATATGATGAAGTGTGTAAGAAATGGGTGAAAACGAACAATAATAGATGAAAACTAATATGGTCCACATGGAAATTGGAGAAGACAATTAACCATTCTAAAGACATTTGAAAGAGAGTCCAAATTAAAAAAGTGAATCAATTAAAATATGGTACCTCAAATTATGAACAAAGTAAAATTAGTGTGAGAAAATAAATACTTGTATAATTTTTGGGGCGTCTGAAGATTTGATCATTTCTCTATAATTTCTCTTGCACGGCCCCTACCGACGAGTTTCGAAGATAAAAATTCTTTATTGGCCCACAAACTGACCTGAGGAAATCCATGACTCAATTTGATTAGTCTGATCTAGTTCAATTTACGCTTGTCAAGTTGTAAATCTTCACGGATCCTCAGTTGAATACCATGTTATCGTATTAACAACTAGTTGGTGGTTAAGTGGTAAGGCACAGTTCTTCATTTATGATAAAGTGCAGCACAGTGATTTCTTATTATATCATTTTTTTGAGCAAATAACTTATCCGACAGAGGTCTCTGGCGATATTTCCTTGCAAATGATTCTTATAAAGATCCAAGCCCTGAAGTTGTTGTAGATAACCCATTTCTTTAGGGATGATCCTATCATCTGATTTTTAGCTAACCTTAAATCTATCAAGCTGCTCAGGTTTCCAATCACGGGTGGAATAACGCTCTTAATGTTGCATCCGTGCGCGTAAAGATATACAAGAGAAGTTGACAATAAGTTGCCAATTGAGGCTGGGAGAATACCGTTGACTGGATTTTGTGATATTTGCAAGTATTGGCAATTAGATAACGAGGCGAGAAATCTCAGTTCATTAGCAGGGGACTCTGCTCCAGTTAGCTGATTACTCCAGATATGACGTCTCTTACCGTCTCTGTAAGAGTCTAAAGTTACCAAAGTAGGGGATGGGCCCAATGAGTGAGTTATTTGCTATGTACAAGTCTGTGAGCTTTGATGCATTATTGAAGGTCGGTATTTTCCCGCTCAATCTATTGCCAATCAAATAAAGCTCTTGAAGATTAGTCATACCTGTCAAGTTGTTACCAAACATATGCAAGTACTCCAAGAGGTCAAATATCCAATTTCTTTTGGTTTGCTACCTCTAAATTTGTAATGACAATGAGATTAAAAATTCACCCACAACACTATTTTTATTTTAAATAAAGAGATCAGTACTCTCATAATTATCTTTATCAATTATTCTTTTGTTCCACAATCAACAACCTTCTTTTTATCCATCGTTTCCAAATTTAGAGCACATGAATATTAGTATTATGACCATTTTGAAAACAATCGTTCATCCACTTTACTTGACGACGAAGAGAAAATATTAATTTTCATTCACATTTTCATTTAAGATTTGGAAACAAATGTCCCCTGAATGTTCTAGTGGTATAATTGCTATTGTCGAGGGGATTGTTTGGAGGATTAATTAAGATTACGTCGTGGTTTTGGTTTGAAACTAAAGATCGTGAGTGTGTCTACTATGCACCCTTAATTGAGCCTTAATTTTTACTATTCCCAATCTAATTTTCCTTCCTCCAATAAGCTTCGCTAATTTTAAACTACGAGGATCCTCGGAAGTCGCAACGCATCAGTTTCGGACTTTTGGCAGACCCTGATTTGCTTCAAGTTATTTGTGTTGCTGATCTCACTTCTGATACACTAATACTAATATTAATATTAATTAATTCAATGGTCTTTTTATTATTTATTTATTTATCTTCAACACCACTTTTTGTCAATTGCATTTTTTTTGTTTTGTCGCACCACTTTCAGTTTTCATTTCCTTCCGCTGATCAATCGTATTAATTTTCCAGTACTCAGAAGATCATTTTACGTTTTTCTTTCATTGAAATACATATGCATTAGTGTAGAAGTAATCCTAGTGAAATAATTCATAAACTATTTATACTAAATAATACTCAAAAAATAATTTAGAATACCCAAAAAACAATTTGTAATATCCAAAGTGTTAAGTACCTTAGTCTAGATTTTGATGTGTGCAAAACATATGTTTAAAGTGGTGAAATTAATCTAACACTTGTTAAAGCTCTATTAGCTGGAGTAGAGGATGCTGAACAACAACTGCAGATTCTACAAGAACTCAAAGAAGGTCACAATTGTCTGAAAAATGACAATGAAGAACTCTTCAATAAAGCAAGTTGTAGAGCTGTAGACTGTGCTGAACTGAAGGAAACTATCAGAACTCAAGAACTTATGATAGCTGATCTTGAAGAAAGCAATGCTTATTATAAAAAAGAAGCTAGAATGTTTTGGAAAGTCATTCAAACAATTGAAGAAGATGTTGTCTGAACAAAGACACACAAAGGATTTGACTGGTATAGGATATAATCCTTGCACTTGGATGAAACGTTTGCAAAAGTCAATTCCTACACCAGAAACGAAGTTCATCAAAGAATCAACCCCTG
Source organism: Prunella vulgaris (assembly GCA_026898435.1). NCBI lineage: Eukaryota > Viridiplantae > Streptophyta > Magnoliopsida > Lamiales > Lamiaceae > Prunella > Prunella vulgaris. The sequence continues at coordinate 48,377 of JAPKLY010001143.1, forward strand.
AAGAAGCTGTAAACTCAACCCTACAGCCAGATGATTTGAAATTCTTGAATTCATTCAAAGAATTATCACCTAGAAGACAACTGAAGATCAAGGAGATCATGAATGATACTGAAGAAGATGTCACAAACATGTAGCAAAACATGATTTTGAAACCAACTGTAAAATCGACTATACAGTCAGAAGAAGAAGTCTTTCACAAATTGAATATTGAAAGAAGACTTAACTTTGATAGATTCTGGAATGGAAATATGTCGGATATGTCTCCCTCTTCAACATTAAAAGAGGAGGATCAAGCAAGAACTGTAGAATTAACAACTCTACAGCTCCCAAAAAGGCTTGGATTGCAAAGGGTAACACTGAAGGAAATCCAAAGTATTAGATTTCTAAAGAACTCATTTTATTTTGCAGGGACATGTTACAACCACCAAAAGAGAGATTTGGTACATAGACAGTGGTTGTGCAAGACATATGACTGGAGATAGAAACTTGTTACAAAATCTGAAAGATCATAAAGGTCCTAAGGTTGTTTTTGGTGATAATGCCAGTGGAACAGCTAAAGGATCAGGAAGTCTGCTCAAAGGAAATGTTCAAATCAATGATGTTTATCTGGTAGAAGGATTAAAGCACAATTTGCTTAGTGTAAGTCAATTTTGTGACAAAGGCTACACTGTAGACTTTACACATGACACTTGCATAGTCAAAGATATTGAATATCAAACCCCAAAACTGACAGGAACTAGAAAAGGGAATGTTTACATTGTAGTGTGGGACTCTACAGCTGAAACTACCTATTTTTTTGCTAACAGTTCCAATGAAGTTAGTTTGTTATGGCACAAAAGGATGAATCACATAAACTTTAAAACCATGACTGAACTTGTGAATAACAGACTTGTAAGGGGTCTACCAAACACAAAGTTCAGGAAGGAACATTTATGTTATGCCTGTGTTAAAGGGAAACAAATCAAGAAGACATTCAAAAGCAAGATACACTCAAGCACATCAAGGATACTTGAATTACTGCACATGGATCTTTTTGGACCCATAGAGCCTGTAAGCATAAGTGGAAAGAAATACACTTTAGTGGTAGTAGATGATTACCCAAGATTTTCTTGGACAGTGTTTCTAAGAAAGAAGAGTGAAACTGAACAGAAGTTACTAGAATTGTTAAAGAGGATTCAAAATGAAAAGAACTTGAAGATTGTGAAGATCAGATCAGATAAAGGAACATAATTAACAAGTCAAGTCATTGAAGAATATTGTTTACTATATGGCATAATGCATGAATACTCTGCAGCTAGAACCCCACAGCAAAATGGTGTTGCAGAAAGGAAGAATAGAACACTCAAGAAGGCAGCCAGAACAATGATTGTTGAAGAAAATCTACCAAAGAAATTTTGGGCAGAAGCTACAAGCACTGCATGCTATACTCAAAATAGATGCTTGATAGTGAAAGATCATAAGAAGACTTCATATGAGTTATGGAAAGGAAGGACTCCTAATATCTCTTATCTACACATATTTGGATGCAAATGCTACATACTAAATAATAGGAAAGAACTCCTCAAGACTTTTGATTCAAAGTTAGATGAAGGTATCTTTTTAGGTTATTCTAATGTTAGTAAAGCATTCAGAGTGTATAACAAGAGGATAATGATTGTAGAAGAGTCACATCATGTTGTTTGTGATGAACAACATAGCTCCCCTGAAGAAATTGTTGAAGAATTTAAAGAGGAAACTCTATAGTCATAAGTCAGCAGCAGTATGTTGAAATCAAAACTCCTATAGAATTGATCAACAAAGGCTTTGGCACAGTGATAGTTGAGTTACCTCCCATAGAGAATGTTGAAGATAAAGTCTATGAGAATGTTCTAACAGAAGTTGAAACACCAACAATAAGACCTGATGAGTCTGCAGTAGGCGTGTCTTGATTTGGGTCATAATTGCATGTTTTAGCACTCATTTCTATATGCTTTTAGTGATATTATGTTCATATTTGACCCTATTATGTGATACTTTGTGTATTTAACCCTTTTTGGCTAGGAAGTTGTGATTGTAGGTGACAATAAGAAAAATGAGGAAGAAACGAGCAAGATCGGAAAAAGTCCAAATTCTAGAGTTGAGCAAAATGGAGAAATTGCTATACTATGTTGAAGAGCTTGAAGAGAGGGTCGCAACGAAAGAAGAATCGAGTCAATTGGAGTTCTAGAGTTCAAGATATGATAAAAACAAGGAAATCACGCATCGACCGAGACTAAGGCCTCGGGCGACACGGACTCCTTCTTCGGAAGACAAGCTTCGCGCGACCCAATTACTTGGAAAGACAGTCATTTGTCGAGCTGGCTGTCGACCAAGCTTGGTCGACAGTTGCACAGCTCTTGGATGACAAAAGACACCCGTGTCGAGCAAGCTGTCACCCGAGTGGTCGACAGGCCTACAGTTCTTGGGCGACAACAGCTCAATTTTCTCGGATTTTTAGGGCTATTTTCGTATTTTTGTGCATTTTAATGAAGGGCATCTTAGTCAATGATCCAAGGGCAGTATATATACTTCCATCTCAGATTTTCTAAAGGACTTTTATCATTTTCTTAGATTCATATTCTCTCACTAGATTAGGAGAAGTTAGAGGTAGTTTCCAAGTGGTGTTCTTAGATTTCTATTTATGATTTCGATGATTACTTGTGATCTACCGTTTGGATCGACGATCAGTTTTCTCCTGCATTCTTAGCATAGCTCAAGCTACATTTCTACCGATTTATTTTCGATTTCTATTGTCGGATCATTTTCTAGCTTCTAGAGGTAATGTTGTATCTTTTCAATTCCAATTGTAATAGGTAAATTCTTGAATACTTTGTATAATTCCTGCATAATGATGATTGCTATTGCTTCAATTTCTTTTACGTTTACCAAATTAGCCATGGGCTAATCCCTTTGTGTGTTGGTGTATGACTCCTATGGAGTAGTATGGTGATTATGTTGATCTTTTAATTGCTAAGAATTGTTGTATGATCAATTCTCTATATTGATGGATTGTATTAATACCTTGCATGTGTAGTTGATCATAAGGGCCATTAGGAGATAGTCTCAATGAGAATTGGCCTATTTTCCTAAATCTTCTTGTACTAGGCCAAATGCATGCCAAGTGTTTGATTAAATTCCTAAGATAGTGAGAGCTATACTTAGTGAATAGGAAGAACAATTAGAGGCTTTAATGTGTTATTAGGGAGACCTCTTGCATGTTAGAGTGGCTTACCAGTTGATTGTACACAATTCCATGGCATGAGAAAGTGACACCTCACCATATGAAACATAGGATAGTACACTAGTACATAACTCTCACACTCGCTCACTTTGCAACCAAGGTGATAGGTAGTTTACAAGTTTGACGCACTAGTAGACATAGATACCAAATTCCCTTTATTTTCTTTGTGTTATTGAATCAAGAACAATAGTCTTACCTTACAAATCCCCATCTCCTTTGGGTTCATATAAAATAAACTTGGTTAAGCTTGCTATTGCAATAACGATCGTGTACACTTGCACGTAGACACCTTTTGGCTAAATAAGTTTTTGGCGCCGTTGATGGGGATACTACTTGTTTGTTTGGTTGCTTGATAGTTATTCTTGTTTTTGAATTTTTCTTTACTATTTTTGGTGTGAGAAGTTTTGATACTTGATTCTTTCTAGGTGTATGCACACAAGACGTCAAGGGGGAGATCTTCTACCCTTAGACTTGGATCTTGAGAATAGCCTAAGAAGAAGAAGGAGAGAAGATTGTTTGAATCAAATCAACATGGAGAATAATATGAACAAAGCTCGAGATGAGATAAGAGAAGAAGAGCCCTTAAGAGGACAAGTACATCAAGGAGAAGAGAATTTTGCTCGAAGAGAGGTTCCACTTCAACCACAACCTATACCACACCAATACCCACCTTATCCACCACCAAATAAACCTTACTATCCACCATAATATCCCAACTACCCCAATTACCCAATTAACCAACCATACTACCCACCACCACCACATAATTACCCATACTATCCATACCCACCACCACCTCAACACCAAAGACCTCAAATCATAAACCCACCTCAAAACCATGAACCATTGTTGCGAGATTATTTTGAGCCTAGAGTTAATGAGCAATATGATGGAATAGAAAGACCGCCGATTGATGTTTAAAAGTTTGAGCTTAATACGAATCTTTTGAAGTTAAAGGAGTCTCCATTTGAAGGATCAAGTGATCGAGAAGACCCAAATGCTTACCTTAATAACTTCATGGAGATATGTGATACGATCAAGTACAAAGGAATGTCGGATAGTGAGAAGAAGCTGTTGAACTACTGCTCTGATACCACTTGTTGGTCCTGAAACGTGTATAATCAGTGTATGGGGGGAATACACTGATGTCAGATTTTTTTGAAAGACTCAGAAAAATGCTCTAACACGCTCAGTCAGGATTTCCTGAATTACTCAGTAAGCTGAAGGTCCACAGGGGCAGCAGGGACTGTTCAGTAACAAGTCAGATAAGCTGAGTGTGAGTAAAGTGCTCAAAAGCTCAACAAAGATAACAAACCTACTGACCGCTCGGAAGCTAGTCAATTGGACTACTATCTCGGTGAGCTAGAGTAAGTGCGGAAAGTGAGCCCTTAATTTCTACTCGTTTTAGTTTCTGAAAACATTTTCTCTGAGTTTGCTTAATAAACTGGTGGTTAAGGCTGAGTGCACAGTATTAAGATTCAGGATGATTGATTCAGTCCTGAATAAAAGAACAATGCCAATTTATCAGTTTAGTATGATGAGAGTTATGATCCTGAACAAGATTGTAAATCAGCACACAAGGGTCATTTTAACGTGGTTCGGAGATAACCAACTCCTACGTCCACGACCTGATTTAACAGGGAACTATCCTCAAAACCCTGAGGATAGGTACTTGGGTTTTATGTGCCAAGGGACACAAATAGCCATCTTCCTCTCTTAGGAACTGACCCCTGGGCGTTTTACAAGTCCCAGTCCTTCTAACCAACCAATCTCACACCCTGAGTGGTTTGGTATTCTTGGTTTCCAACTAAGATAGCTCTAGCAATACAAAATAATGCTAACTATTAGAGCTATCGATCTAAGCAAATACAGAGTGAATCCTACTACAACACTAGGGAAATTTAATTGCAGAGTGTTGTTCAAAGTATGCTTTGAGTGCTTGGATTCTTGAGAGCTTTCACTTGGAAATTTCCCGTTACCCTTGAATGGGTGCAAGGCTCTCCATATTTATAGGAAAGATTCAAAATAGATCCGTTGGAGGATATCTAACCAAATCTTTCCTATTTTAGGGTGGTTGCAGGCTAGATGTACTGTTGACCAAATCACCATGCTTAATCTGGCAATTTTATCCAGCCACCTGCAACTCTGACACGCATTAAATGCCGCATTAAATGCTACGCAGACTCCGTACATGCGTGTCGAAAGATCATTGGCTTTCCGTTCAAACGGCTAGTTGACCTTCTGACATTTGTCCTTCCTTGTACATTCAATACTCTGAGTCTCTTGTTAATAACTCAGCCTGAACGTTTGTCTTTATCGAAGTTTTGCTGATATTCTATTTGTCTCTTTGTCCCATATCATAAATAACCTTTTTTCTTTGGACTTACATGATTCAGGTAAACTGAACAAATGCCTAAGTCAGGTCTTATGTGCATTCAGCACAGCCTGATAGGTTATTCAGCCCAGTATGTGTAACCTTTTTGCTTTGGACTTACATGATTCAGGTGAACTGAACCAATGCCAAAGTCAGGTCTTATGTGCATTCAGCACAGCCTGATAGGTTACATTTACTCTTCACTAACCAAGTTTTGTCCTGAGCATGCTTAGTGTACTCAGTAGAAACATCAGTCAATGGCGTTCCAGATTGTGTTCAGGACGGATCATCAGGCTTCGTTCTTCAGCTTCAGTTCAGGCAATCTTCAGCAAGACTGACTCTGACTTCTTCAGGATGGATTGCACTTCAGACTTCAGTAAATTGGGTCGACTCCAATATTCTTTAGTCTTTAGCACGTTCCCCCTGAACTGAATTCCTAACCTAACTATCCTGAACTAGACAAACCTGAACAACTGTACTTAGGCAAATTCAACAGGGGTTTTGGGATCTAATCAAAATACTCAGATTGTCCCAACATATTGTATTTTAGATTGCTAGATATTGAGTGATGATTCTATGGCATTGATCTTTTGCTTGATGCTTCATACATGTAATTATTCCCCTATCTTATCGCTTTGTTGCTCTAGGCCGAGCAACAATCTAGTTTGGGGGTGTGATTAGGGTCATAATTAGCACTCATTTCTATATGCTTTTAGTGATATTATGTTCATATTTGACCCTATTATGTGATACTTTGTGTATTTAACCCTTTTTCGCTAGGAAGTTATGATTGTAGGTGAAAATGAGCAAGATCGGAAAAAGTCCAAATTCTAGAGTTGAGCAAAATGGAGAAATTGTTATACTATGTTGAAGAGCTTGAAGAGAGGGTCGCAACGAAAGAAGAATCGAGTCAATCGGAATTCTAGAGCTCAAGATATGACAAAAACAAGGAAATCACGCATCGACCGAGACTAAGGCCTCGGGCGACACGGACTCCTTCTTCGGAAGACAAGCTTCGTGCGACCCAATTACCTGGAAATATAGCCATTTGTTGAGCTGGCTGTCGACCAAGCTTGGTCAATAGTTGCACAGCTCTTGGACGACAAAAGGCACCCGTGTCGAGCAAGCTGTCGCCCGAGTGGTCGACTGGCCTACAGTTCTTGGGCGACAGCAGATCAGTTTTCTCAGATTTTCAGGGCTATTTTTGTATTTTCGCACATTTTAATGAATTGCATCTTAGTCAATGATCCAAGGGCACTATATATACTTCCATCTTAGATTTTCTAAAGGACTTTTATCATTTTCTTAGATTCATATTCTCTCACTAGATTAGGAGAAGTTAGAGGTAGTTTCCAAGTGGTGTTCTTAGATTTTCATTTAAGATTTCGATGATTACTTGTGATCTACCGTTTGGATCGACAACCAGTTTTCTCCTGCATTCTTAGCATAGCTCAAGCTACATTTCTGTCGATTGATTTTTGATTTCTATTGTCGGATCATTTTCTTGCTTCTAGAGGCAATCTTGTATCTTTTCAATTCCAATTGTAATAGGTAAATTCTTGAATACTTTGTATAATTCCTGCATAATGATGATTGCTATTGCTTCAATTTCTTTTACGTTTACCAAATAGTCATGGGCAAATCCCTTTGTGTGTTGGTGTATGACTCCTATGGAGTAGTATGGTGATTATGTTGATCTTTTGATTGTTAAGAATTGTTGTATGATCAATTCTCTATATGGATGGATTGTATTAATACCTTGCATGTGTAGTTGATCATAAGGGCCATTAGGAGATAGTCTCAATGAGAATTGGCCTATTTTCCTAAATCTTCTTGTACTAGGCCAAATGCATGCCAAGTGTTTGATTAAATTCCTAAGATAGTGAGAGCTATACTTAGTGAATAGGAAGAACAATTAGAGGCTTTAATGTGTTATTAGAGAGACCTCTTGCATGTTAGAGTGGCTTACCAGTTGATTGTACACAATTCCATGGCATGAGAAAATGACACCTCACCATATAAAACATAGGATAGTACACTAACACATAACTCTCACACTCGCTCACTTTGCAACCAAGGTGATAGGTAGTTTACAAGTTTGACGCACTAGTAGACATAGATACCAAATCCCCTTTATTTGCTTTGTGTTTTTTAATCAAGAACAATAGCCTTACCTTACAAATCCCCGTCTCCTTTGGGTTTGATATAAAATAAACTTTGTTAAGTTTGCCATTGCAATAACAATTGTGTACACTTGCACGTAGACACCTTTTGGCTAAACATGTCTACAGTTGTGGAGAACAATGATCAAAGACTAGAACCTGAATCAGATTTGATTTTTTCGAAAGATCACCCCCCTGAGCATGTAATTGGAAACCTATCAGATGCTGTAAAGACAAAAAAATAGATCCATGAGGCAATGTTTGCTACATTTCTTTCATCATCAGAACCTACAAATATTTATGAAGCACTGTAAGATGTCAATTGGATTATTACAATGCAAGAAGAATTAAATGGTTTTGAGAGAAATCAAGTATGGGAACTCTTTCCAAGACCTAGGAATCACAAAGTGATTGGAACTAGATGGGTATTCAAGAATAAACTTGATGAAGATTGAATTGTAACCAGAAATAAAGCAAGGCTAGTTGCTTAAGGCTATTGTCAACATGGAAATGACATATTGCTTGTTCAAATCTATGTTGATGATATAATCTTTGGCTCAACCAATGAAGATTTATGCAGAAAGTTCTCTAAGCTCATGACTGAGAAATTTGAAATGAGCATGATGGGAAATCTGAATTTCTTTTTGGGATTACAAGTTAAGGAAATGAGAGATGGAATTTTTATCAAACAAGCTAAATACACTCAAGAGCTTATCAAAAGATTTGGAATGGACAGCTCTAGGCCTACCAATATACCTACAACACCTTCTGTGAGTCTTGACAAAGATGAAAATGGAAAAAGTGTTGATGTAACCAAATATAGGAGGAATTGAACTCATTGGTTACACTGACTCAGACTTTGTAGGCTGCAAGATTGATAGGAAGAGTACTAATGGGATTTATCAATTCCTAGGTGAAAGATTGGTGGCATGGCACAATAAGAAGTAAAATTCTATTGCTCTCTCTACAGCTGAGGCAGAGTACATTGCTGCTGGAAGCTATTGTGCACCAATCTTATGGATGCAATATCAATTACAAGACTATGGGATTGATGCAAGAGAAACTACTATATTCTGTGACAATACAAGTGTTATTGCTATTACATAGAATCCAGTACACTCTATATCAAAACACATAGATGTTAGGCATCATTTCATAAGAGATCATGTTGAAAGAAAGGATGTGAAATTGACAAAGATTCATACTGATTTGAATCTTGCTGATATTTTCACAAAACCTTTATGTGAATCAAGATTTTCAACCTTGAGAGGTAATTTGGGAATGTTAGAATTATGAAAAGACTGTGTGAAATTCACTAAATTGCAAAGACAAACTTAGAAAATTAGAAACTCGTTGAAAAGGAAATATGCAGCTGCAAAGTCATTCAACTACAGAGTTATTAACTCTACAACTGTAGACTTGGCACTGCACTGCAGATTTCTTACAAATGTAGATTTATATATTCTAAACATGTCAACTGCAAGCTTAGAGTAGTTACAATACTTTCTACAATTCTAAAAATTAAATGGAGTACTACAAATTCAGAAACGTCAGTACCTTAGTGACAGACATTTTGGATTTATTCATCATTTTAATTAATAAAATTTTTGAATTTGTGTAACATTTTAAATGGATTTAATTTCTTTTGTGAGTTATATTTTGAACATACTTAATTATAAGTTTTGGTTCGAAATTTAAAAACTCATAAATTTTAGGTCAAAAGACGGTTTTACCCTCTCTGTCTTTAATGTTTGTAAGGAAAGGTATTTAAAGGACTCTTCATCCTTTTTCTATCCTTCTTTACACATTCAAACCCCAAAAGCATTCCCTATCCCTCACCCTCTGAAAGCAATCATCATGGCAATGAAAGTAAGTTTTGGTGCCCTGTTCAACTTTACTGAGATCCAAAAGAAACACCCTACTGATGCAATGGAGAGTGTAGTTAGACACATTACGAATCAAGGTATTCATTACTGTCTTACTCATATCCCCAAAGCATATGATGATAAGATAGTTCATGAATTTTACAAGAATGTTGAGGCAAATATTGAGAGGAAGACACTTTCTGTGAAGATGCAAGGAAGAAGCGTGAACATCACAGCTAGAGACATTTGCAGAGCTCTACACTTGAGATATGGTGGAGATTCACATGACGATCTTAATCTCCTATGAAGACAAAAGATACTGGAGGAAGTTCACTGCAAAGAAGTCATTTCCAGAGAATTGGAAGAGGACATTCAAAAATAACGACCTTGCAGTTGAGTACGTTTATCTTTATGAAGTTGTAGATAAATGTCTTTTATGTAGAACTAAAGCTCATGATACTGGTACTATAGTTATGTGGGACTTGATGATAGTAATAGAAAAGGAGGTACAGATTGATATTGGAGAATTATTGCTTAAAAACATTGGTAATGATGTTGTAAAATCTGACAAAAACAAAGGTTTTGGATTGTTTTTGAATTACATTTTGAAAGAATTAGGCTTTACCCTGTTCAATGGTCATAGTGGTCAACCTATTCTTGTTCATCATATCATTGGAAAAGATAACTTTAAGAGAGGAGTTGTGGATGCTCCTATGGCTCCAAACTCTAAGAAGAGAAAGAAGAACAAGACTGATAGAATTAAGATTACAGTTGCAAGTCCTCTTAAGCAATATGAAAGAAAGAAGAAAGATGTAAGGAGGAAACTACTGTTGATAGATGAAGCTAGTGAATCTGAAGATGAAGTTGATAGAGAAAGAAGAGCAAAGAAATATCATTTGAAGAAAGCCACACAAGAAGAAGCTGACAAGTCTACATCTGTAGACTTGACAAATGTACAGCCTAATGAAGAAGTTCAAGCCACTGAAGTTCCTGAAGTGCAAACTGAACAACTCCCTGTTGCTCCAGTTGAAAGAGTTGATGGATTTGAAGAAGAAAGGCAGAGATTTGAGAATTGGAAAATTGTAAGCGAAGAACTGGAGATATTAGCAACTGAAGAGAAAGTATTGTTCTAGTGGGTTGTTGACTGGACAAACTACACTGATGTGGATCAACTTTTGAGGCCCCAATTCTTGGATGAGTTTCTTGCTAAGAAACTAAGGAAAAATAAAGGAAAAGGGAAGCAAGTAGTTGCAGAAGTTCCAGAGAGACAGAAGATTACAAAATCTGCAGCTGGGGCTTTGAGAGTTGCAATGGGATCTGAACATGATCCAGAAGCACAATTTCCTGAAGCTGAGTTTTAGGTAGTAAGTTCAGAAAGTGAAGAGGATATCCCTGAAAGGATTGGTGAAGGAAGTTATCAAGTAGTTGAAGCAGAAGGCTTAACTACTTTAGCTGAAGGAGCAATTTTGTTGGAATCTGCAGGAGCTAGTGCTGCATATCCAATTATGAATACTAAAGAGATGGTTCTTGAACAACCTGACTCTGAGAAAGAAAAAGAGAAAGAGAAAGAGGCAGAGAAGGTTGCATCACCTTGGAAAGAGCCTAAAGACATGCCTGATGATGATGATAAAGGCAATGATGATGATGCATCAATGGGTGGTGCTCAAGCTCAAATTGTCAGTGTTCAAGTTCCACCTACTCAAGAAGCTCAAGCTGATGAGCAAATCATTTAAGATACATCTGGACAAATTGGTGAGAGTGCAAAGGATTTATCTAATCCTATTACAAGTATTTTCAACCAACCCCCACCTGCAATGTTCACTTTTGAGGAGATATATCAACAAGGAACACCTCCCCTGCAGAGTTTATCAGCCCTGGAAAGAGAGAATATAGATGATTATATGGCTGATTTCTCTACTGAAAATATAGACATTGTCTTAACTCCTAGCAAGAGGAAGGCCACTACTTAAGACTCTATAGTTGTAGAGTTAGTGCCTTCTAAAGCTCAGAAACAAATGAAAGGAAAGGAGTTAGTAATAAGGGAAGCTGAATCTGAGGAAGAAGACAGTGATACAATTCCAATGATGACACCAAAAGAAGTTGTTTCAAAGCTACAAAATCTTGAAGATTCTTTTAAAGGAATTGAAGCTGAGATATTGAAACAAGTGAAATTAGTTCCAGATACAGTTATATCTCAGAGAGTGAGAAAAGGCATGGAAGATCTAGTCAAGAAAGTTGAAGAAAGAGGTATAGAAGAAAAGAAAGTACTTTAAAAGAATTTCAAAGCTGTTGTGGATGGTTTACTAAAGCAGAATGAATTGACCAGACAGGATATAATTCAGAAAGTAAGAGAGATTACAACTCTACAGTCAGACATTAATCTCATGAAAGATGATTCATTCAATCTGAAGCTTGAAGTTCAAGGAATGGAGAATGAGATGACAAGGATGATTTCCAGCAATGAACCTTTGAAGTCAGATTTGATGAGCAAACTTTCTACCATTTTGTCACATATTAATGTTGGCAAAAAGGGGGAAGGTAAAATTGAAAAAGAGATCAAAGAAGGTGATAAGATGACTGACATCATTTTGGAGATTGTCAAAGGAATTGGTATATCTTTGGCTAAAGAATTTGAAGCCTCAAAGTCAAAGGATTTTTCTCTTAGACTGGGTGAACAGCCAGAACAAATGAAGGAAAGCTCACAGTCAGAACAGATGAAGGAAAGCTCTCTAGGAGGAAAACTTATACAGCTCCCCATATCTACAGCTGGGAAGCAATCTACTGCTAAGTCTAATCACTCCCAAGCACAAAAACCTACTGGTTACTGGGAAAAGACTGTGAAGGAGTCTCAAGCCAGGAATAAAGAGAAACAAGAGAAACAAGAAAGAGAAAGGGAAGAAAGAGAGGAGCAGAAAATGAAAGATTCGGAGGAATCTACAGCTGTTGTGAGTGTTCAACCTTTGAACATTCAACCTATCAGCATGATTGCCCTGAAGAGAAGAATGAAGAAGTTGAAAAGGAAAAGATGATGAAATCTGAATTTGATATTCAATGGGAAGAGTTTCTGAGTATCTGTAATAGACACACTGTGATCAAGAGGATCAAATACAAGAAAGACAGATTTCAGAAATTCAAAGCTCTGCAGGCAGATGAAACTCTATACAAAGGAGATAATGGTCATCTCCTTGGTGGAAAGAAGAAGAGAGCTCCACCTCCCAAGAAAGTTTTCAAATCCAAGAAAGAGGAAGAAGATTTTGCTGAGTATGAATTTCAAATGATGATGAAATATATTGAAGAGGATGAAAAGAACATGAAGTTGGCAGAACAAGGAAGACTGAAACCAATTGGAGACTCTACTGATGAAGAAGAAGAAGAAGAAGAAGAAGAAGAAGAAGAAGAAGAAGAGAAGAAGAGAAGGATCCAAAGCACGGGAGGAGATGAAGACACTGTTTATAGATTAGACACTAAAACTTCTTAGTTATTAGTCTAATTGTATTTTGTAAGCTGTACTCTGAACCTTTATTTATTTTTTGCAGCTTTTCCTTCTGTTGGTTTATCCTGTTTTGTTCTCGTTGTTTTATTGTTCTTTATGGCAATATCTTATTGCTATTGTTGTTTGTTTATTGTTTTGATGATGTGTTTTGCCAACATCAAAATAGGGGGAAATTGTGAAGTACCTTGGTCTAGATTTTGATGAGTGCAAAACATGTGTTTAAAGTGGTGAAATTAATTTAACACTTGTTCTAAGGAAATTGGTTTTTGAAAGTTATAGATGTAAGAGAAGTCTGCAGTTGTATACTTGATCATCCTACAGCTGTAATGTTTCTCTACAGCCAATTTTGTATTTTCAGGACTCTGCAGCTGCAAGGTTGAAGACCCTACAGTTGAGACGACCGTTTAAAGAGAGAGAGTACAAGTCAGAGATTAATTGAAGATTATGAAGATCCTTAAGCAAAATTAGTGTAGCTTTTATGCACTCACTAAAAAGTACTTAAGATGAAGTTATTCCTAAGAAATCTGGAGGATAATGGAGATTAGTTTTAAGACAGCCAGAATTCAGAAGAAAAGGATAATAGTACAATCAGTACTTTCATGTGTGAAGGATGAAGACCACTTCACACATGTCAATAGAGAGAGAGGAGCCTTATCCTGATTTCAAATTTGAATTCTCCAATGGATAAGTCACACCACTCTATCTATAAATAGAAGATGTTCTCAGAGGAAGCTACAACAACAACCCTACACATACAAGCATTCAGCCTAAGCAAGTCTACATCCAACAATTTTTAGACAGAGTTTTTATTTTCTGTTTGATTCATAGGATAGTTGGTTAGGATTTTCTTAGAAAGAATCACTTTTTGTTGTTGTTCCCTCACCTGATTTTATTATTTCTACTTAGTGTAGATATCTCTTTGTGAGGTTTTTAACTTTTTGTGAGTTGTATTATGAGTGAATAGGGTAGTTAATCTCTTGTTAGAATAGGAATCGGAGTGAATCTAGTTCTAAGGGGGGACTACTTGTATTGATCTTTGTGATCTGTTCTTAGTGAATTTGGCACCTGGGTAGTGTAACTGTGGATGTAGGTTGTCTTTTTCATAGACACTGAACCACTATAAATTTTGTCTGTTTACTTTCTATCATTTATATTTCTGTGTTACATATTTACTTACTTGTTACATTCATCATTCTTTTAAAAATCAAGTGCATAAACTTTGTGTTTTACACAAAGAAACTGACTCTACAACTGTAGACTTGTCTAAGTCACTCATCTGTTAAGTTTGTTTAAATTGTTTTTCATTAACACTCACTTATTTTCCGCTGCACATTAGAGTATTCTTAATAAACATTTAAGTGTGAGAATCCCTCTGATTTCTTATCTATAAGTTGTTTACTTTATTTGCAAGTTTTATAACTCTGCAGCTGTAGACTTCTTTAGTCCACAGCTGCAACCTTTGTGGTCCAGTTTTAAAACCTCTTGTAGAATTATTGTTTTTGAACTTTTAGAGGTTACAGTATGGTTCTAGAATCCCCTCTTTTGGAAAAGTTTGAAAATTTAATTTTGACTCAAGGTCTAGCCACCCCCCTCCAGACCTTGATTACTTAAGGGACCAACATAAAGAATAATTTATAATACTCAATTAACAATTTATAAATGAATAATTGATAAATAAATAAACACAAATAATACTTTATAATAAGTAAGTCTCTTGTGCACCAGTTACTAATTAGGGTCATAATTGCATGTTTTTGCATCCATTTCTACATGGTTTTGATGTGCTTATATTCATATTTGACCCTAAAATGCTATACTTTGTGCATTTAACCCTTTTTGGCTAGAAAGTTGTGTTTTGTAGTGAAAACGAGCAAAAATCGGCAAGAAACGAGCAAGTTCGTAAAAGTCCAGAAATTATGAGTTGATCCAATGGAGACAAATGATATACCATGTCAAAGAGTTCGAAGAGAGGGTCGCAACACAAGAAGAATCGAGTCAATCGAAGCTCTAGAACTCAAGATATGAAGAAAACAAGAAGTCGAGGGTCGACCAAGCCTGGCTCGTGTGACCACAAACTTCGACTCGTGCACCCAAATGCACACACTCGTACAGCAGACCTCTGGTTTGGGCGACGAGCCACCACACGACCACAAGAAGGGGCTCACACGAGCCCAGTTCGTGTAGCAGCAGAAGGTCACTCGTGTGATGCCCCGGACAGGCTCAATTTCGAGGGTTGTTTTGTCTTTTCACGCGTTTAATGAAGTGCATTTTGGACCAAGCATTGTGGGCACTATAAATACTTCAAGGATCAGATTTCCAAGCATTAGATCTTCATTATTCATTAGTTAGATCATTAGATTAGTTTAGAGAGAGAATTAGGTAGTTACTTAGTGGGTTCTTAGTTAGATTCAATCTTCTTTCTTCCATAACTTTTGATCCAACCATTGGATCTTTAATC
>JAPKLY010001144.1:0-25056 GCA_026898435.1 Prunella vulgaris
AAGGGAGTATCTGAAAAAGATGTTTGATTTGTGCAATAGAATAAGCCTTCTTCTGCACACAGCCATGAAAGCTCACCACCAATTCCATTCACGCCCGAAATATGAAAAAAAACGCCGCCAGAATTCCATCACCACCTCAATTAGAAGTCATAATCGGTCTCCACCAACAGCAACCAAGACCTTTGCCGGAATCAAATTCACTCCGCAACTGCCACCGTCGAATCTCACCGAAGGGGAGAGACAGTAGCCATCACCATTGCTATTTTACGTATAATTTGTTGGTAATTGTGTTTTGATCAAAATAATTAAGGCATAATTAATTTTAATTTTGGAAATCAAATATGATTTAACTATTCTACTCACGGAGTAGATGATCGTGGTATGTTGAAAATCTCAAAACTGAATTTCGGTGAGTGAAAAGTCGTCCAATGAAAGTGGAGAGAAAAATATTGATTAGTGAGGATGAGTGCAAGTAAGTGGGTCTTGTTTGTCCCACGTTGGAATTAAAGAAGGAATTCTCAAAGGATATATGTAGTAACTAGTAACATGTACTGACTTTACAAATAAAATGCTTGGAGACTCTCTCCAATGCACCACACGCGTGCAGCCGCCTGCCGGGCTCGGGCTCGAGGTTCATTGTTTTTGGCAATTGGGCTTTGGGAGTCCATCTAATTTTTTGGAGACCCAAAATCCTTTTTTGTGCCATTAATTTTTGGGCTTAATTATTTGAGTAATTAATTGAAGCTCAATATTTGTGAGCCCATCCGAATTAAAGCCTTAAGCAGATTCTTGTTGCTCAAGTCATACGAATTTAAAAGTTTGAATTAATATCTGATAAATATTCATTTTTCAGATTTTATTAAGATATTATCTCCCCCGTTTTTCTCAACTCCATATGAGTCGTGTGCCTATATATAGATCCCTTCGTCCCTCATTATTTTTCCAGTTCCGAAAACCCTAAATATCACAGCCTACGAAATTGTTCTCTTCTCTCAGATATACTTCTTCTCTCTTCTCAACTCTGGTTCAGTTCGACGATACATTTATATCAGTGGTGCTACTGATATCTACGTGGGAACCGTTTTACCTTTGGGAAAGATATGCATTCCTATGAGCACTAGCCAGGACATATTTCGCCTTGCGAGAAAAGGATTTTCCTTGACTCGGTTTCGTGTTTATCTTTCTGATTTTTTCGACATATTGCAATATTGGATATAACGTAATTGATTTTCTAATTCGATAAATTTTTCTTTATATATAATTGATTTTCTTTTTAGCACTCGAGTTTCAAATGTATTTTGAATCTTAAAAAACACCAAAGTTGACTTCTCCAGAAACAAAATTTTGAAACTATATACAGTACTGCTATATTATCCAACAAACAAGTACAAAAAATACTCGTAAAAGATAAAAAAATTTATTATATTTTGTCTAAAAAAAAGTAAAAAACCATCACGAATAAAAAAGTCAACGACGTAGACGAGGGATGTTTACGTCGAAACGAAGAAGCTTTCGCGCGTCCATACTAGTCACGCGCCAGGGTCCCATGTCACACACAAAAAACCTCCACGTGTCCTTACCAATTTTCACTATCCTACATGTTGGTATTTAATTTAATTTTCACATGCATTTAAGTGTACATACGATAAGTTACGTTCTTCTATGTAATTTATTATTATTATTATAAAATTTATATATTAAGATATATTTATGAAATGCAAAAAATTTCGCAAATTCTAGTATGCACCCTTGCGCATACTATGCACCTTGATTTTGCTTTAATTTTGAATTTAATTTGATATTTTCAGAAATACACAGTACACGCGCACTGTGTGTTTTTTAGTAATTAAAGCATTAACTAGTTGTTATTGCGGTATTATAGAGAAATATTCTTGGGGTATTAAAAAGTTGTTCTTGGGATATTAAAGAGTTGTTCTTGAGGTATAAATAATTTGTCTTCGGGTATGAATATGAAATGTTTGCTAGATTCACCTTATGCCTATGCCGTTTCTCTCTTTCTTCAACAGGCATATTCAGAGTCTGCATTTAATACTGCCCTTCCCTTCCCTTTCCTTCATTATATATATGCATAATTAATTAGAATTTGATCGAAATTCTTGAATATATATATATATAGGAGCTACTTCAAAGGTGGGGTTGCTGCTCGATCTGCCACCACAATGGCCACGCATTAGAGAAGACACTGCTATTCATCATCGCTTTGGGAAATGGGGTCTGAGTTTGCATGAATTGAATAAAAACAAGTAATAATGAAGACAAATGGTTGAACTAAGAACAAATGGTTCTTGTATCTATGAGGGTTGACCTAACCATAACTGCACAATATGGAACAAAATGCAAAGATATAATAACAAATTCTCAGGCAATCACATGGCAGTTAAAAATTGAGCACTAGCTAGCTTCTTAATTTGATTTCTTTCTTTGTTAGCTCCAAATTATGTGGTCAATCATCATGAGTACTTTCCTAGTTCATCTTGTGTTGCTGATCATCATCTGTGTCCATGCGGCATCAATATCATGTGATGCTCGAAGTCTAGGTAACCACGCTAGTTCTAACGAAATAGATTAATACCCCAAGAACAATTATTAATACCCGAAGAATAATTTAGTTATACCCCAAGAACAACTCTTTAATACTCAAAGAACAACTCCTTAATACCCAATTTAGTTCTTTATTTCTTGTTGTCTTCTTGCGTTCTTCCTCAGTTAGGCTTCTCCAATGGTGGATGATTGTATATGCATTGACAACAGTTTTAATTAAAGATTATGAGTAATTAATTTAATTAGTAGTAAAATTAATATATATAGATTATGGGCGGACACCCCAAGAACAAATTATAATACTTCAAGAATAATTCACAATACCCCAAGAACAATTCTATACAAAACTACCCCAATAACAACATACAATACCCCCAAAAAACTTACAATACTTTAAGAACAAGTCATAATACTCCAAGAATAAGTGTAAGTAAATACCTCAAGACCAAATTACAATACCTCAAGAACAAGTCTAAATAAATACCCCAAGAACAATTCTCAATACCCAAAGAACAAATAATAATACCCGAAGAATAAATCACAGTACCCCAAGAACAAATATAAGTAAATACCCCAATAATAATTTATAATATTACCTCAAGAATAACTCACAATACCCCAAGAACAATTCTCAATACCCGAAGAACAAATAACTATACCCGAAGAACAAATCATAATACCCCAAGAACAAAAATAAGTAAATACCCCAAGAACAAGTTACAATACCCCAAGAATAATTTATAATACCCCAAGACCAACTCACAATACCCCAAGAAAAAGTAAATAATTAAACTAAAAAGAATATCCAAATAATTCATGGGAAAATTAAGCAATTGTTCTATGGGTATTATACATTGTTCTTTGAGTATTATAAGATGTTCTTTGGGTATTATAAATTGTTCTTTGAGTAATTACTCGATTTATTTATTAAATTTTCATTTATAAATTATTCTTTAGATATTATAAAATTATTATTTGAATATTATATATTGTTCTTTAAGTATTATAATTTGTTCTTTAGGTATTATAAATTATTCTTTTGGTTTATTCATTTATCAATTATTCATTTATAAATTGTTCATTGATTATTATAAATTATTCATTGGGTATTATAAGTTGTTTTTTAGGTATTATAATTATTATATCTAAATAAATCACTTTCATAATATATATTTTGTTTCAAAATCTTTGTTTATTTATTGATCCAAAAAATAAAAAAGTAATTTTTCGTGTAACCCGAAATTAAGAGATGAAAAAAAATAAGACAATTCTCACCTTAAACCTTTTAGTTTCTATTAATGCGTTTGTAGATTTGTTTTCAACAATTTAGTAGTAATCATTATTTAAATTTAAATATATAAAATATTTCAAAATCTAAAAGAATAAAGACGCACGCCTAACGTGTTGAAGAGTCAAATTTTGACAAACCCGACCCCATATATATGTTATGGAACGTATGTATATGTATATTTACGAAGTTTTTGGCAAAACTAAAATTGGATTGGAAGTAGTAAAAAATTAAGGGTGCATACTATGCACCCTTGTGCACAGGAAAACCACTCAAAAAATTTATATATAATTAGGGCAAATACATTCATTTAAAAGTTAAATATATTTATCTTAAAAATTTGTAGACCGATTACATTAAAAAATATGAGTTGATTATAGTAAAAAGATTGCAGTACAGTCATCGAATTTTGGGGTAATTTATCCATATTTTTTAGTGTAATCAATTCATAATTTTCAGAGTAAATAATTTTAACTGTTGAATGTGCATTGTACACTAAATACACATAAATTTTACTTTTTTTGACAGGACACCCCATATATACTTAAGTAAGGAAGAAACCAGCGTAATAATTAGATCAAAATTCACCGTTCAAAAAATACGTCATTAGAAACTGATCACGATATTCAATTCAACTAAAAGAGAGAATGTGGAAAAACAAGAGATGTTGCGAAGAGCTAAATGTTATTATTATACTTAGAACGGGAGACGAGCACCGCTATAACTTATGTAATCATTACTACTATTATTATTGAAATAATTAGATTTTGATAAGTATTAAAACCATAATTAAGACAATTATAGAGGGTGTCACTTCCACCTTGTACTTTATAAATACCCACCATTATCATAAAAATGGATTTCAACTCTCTCTCAATTACAACTACTATTATCATTAAGCACTCAAATTAAAATCATACTTTTGCTTGATGGTCTTCATCAGGACACTATCACATTATGTTGGATCAGTTAAAAGGTCATCAATAAATATTATTAAATTAATTTATATACTGATATTTCATTATTTTTATTGTAATTTAAGGTTAATAATATCACTGAATGCAAATAATAATAATAATAAATACATGTAATGCTAGCTATCAATTTATACAATGAACTTTATTCACATAAGACTTTGTATTTATAGAATTGTTTGCACATTAATAGTGAACATGTATTTTGGATTGATGGTGAATAAATTTGATACCTCTTTCATTCTGCCAAAACATATTTATTTTTCCTTATATATAGTATTAATTGCAATGTAAATCATTTTTTTTTTTTACGGAATTGCATTTTAAATTAAAACTTTTAAATCTTGTTAAAAAAATTCAAATATAAATTTTTTTGGCAATTAAGAATTACAAACAAATATACCCCTAGTCATTGCATATGTGGCATTAACTCATACAAAACTTAATTTATATGTCAAAATATTTAAAAATTGCAACTCAACCATGCACATATATAAAAATAGTATGTTATTAATTAGTGAAAAGGTTAAAAATACCCATTTTTATAAGAAAAAAAGTTTTTTACCCACCACTCAAAAATAAAAAGTTTTATACCCATGTAACTCCTCTTCCCCCATCCCATCCCATCCCACCCCACCCCACCCCACCCCACCCCCTCCAACCCAACCCAACCCAACCCAATACATAAATTAAATATCTCCTACACAAATTAATTTTATATTTCTTATAATAGTTCTAATTATTTACCATTTATTAATTAATGACAAAATTTATAAATATTTAGCACAACTTATAATAATTGATTTAAAAAGTGACGTACTTTATTAATATAAATAATTTTTTTTATTAGTTTATGATTGAATAAAAAAATTATTAATTTTTAATTAATTTATTAATTTATGATTGAATAAAAAAATTAAAAGAGTGAAGTAGGGATAGAGGAATGTAAATAGGGTAAGAGGTAAGAGAGTGGGCTTGGGTAGAATTTTTTTTTTTAAGAGGAGTGACTAAAAAACTTTTTTTTTTCAAAAGGAATGGGTAAAAAACTTTTATTTTTATAAAAATGGGTAGTTTTCTTTTTGTCCCTATTAATTATATTTACAAAAAGTTCAATTATTTATATTTATATTTTTCAGTAAAATAATTATACATATATAAAAAATCTTTTGAATTATAATATGCACCAATAATTGCAATATTGCATGAGCAGGATAAGGTCAATATTATTTAAGAAAAAAAACACCTTTACTATCCTTAATCCTTATCTATTATCTAAACATTTAGGATGTACCGTGGATCATCTTGCGTGTGCTTTCCACCAACTCTTCACAGATGTTAACCGGCAGCTGTCGGTAACCACAACGAATTCCACCGGGTAATTCAAGCCGACCTGAGTGCAGTTTTTCCACACGCGCAAAAATCCGTATAGAAAGTCCTAGAAAAGTCTTTACACCTGACCTGAATAATTAATTGTTCATTCATCTAAATAGAGCTTCACAATTTCATCGATCGGCAGACATAATTCAGAATTTCTTTCCGACAAATCATAATATCTGCAAGAGCTGATTTCGTGCTGTATGTGAGGATGGGAGCAGAAACGGAGGTTGTGGTTCGAACTAACATCCCTGTCCCCTCTTCTGATTTTGTAAGAGCAATTATGACTCTGTTTTTACTACAGCTTTCTGTTTGTTCTTCAATTTAAGCTAACTTCTATGCATCCTCTGAATTATGAAATAATTCTTCCCAAAAGTCAATATGTGCAATTTCAGGAAAAAAATCTGATTTAGGGAAAACAAACGTAGTTTAACCTGAGTTTCATTGTTTTTGTGAGGACTGGAGAATCGAATGAGATATATGATGTTTCCAAGAGGATTAAGGAGGCTGAGAGAATCGAGTGTCTGATCTGATGGCTAGATTCTTTAGTGCTGAAGAAATCTCTAACTCGGGCCACAATTAATTTTCTGGGCATAATAAAGAAATTGAGTAAGATTCATTTGTATAGATTTTCTTATATTGTTCTTGTATGTCAGGATGTGAAATCCCCGGAATTGCATTTTGTTCCACGCATACGCTCCGGTGGTTTTGCCGATATAGGTTCAAGAAGGTACATGGAAGACGAGCACATAAGGATAGATGATCTCGGATCACTTATTAATATCCCTGAACCAAGTGCCTTCTATGGGGTGAGTGAGTTATATCGTGTTTGCTCTTCCGTTCCGTGAGGTCATCGTCTGACTCATTCATTCTGTATAGGTCTTTGATGGCCATGGTGGACCTGATGCAGCAGCATATGTTAAAAAGAATGCCATCAGATTCTTTTTTGAAGATGCTAATTTCCCACGAACTGCTCAAGTTAATGACACGTTTTTAGTGGAAGTCCAGAATTGTATAAGGAAAGGGTTCCTTGTAGCGGATATGGCATTGGGTGAGGATAGCAGTGTGAGCACTTCTTCTGGAACCACTGCTTTGACCGCTCTTGTAATCGGAAGGTATATTATTGTTCTTTGTTCTTAGTCTAGAGGAATTGGTCCCCTGTGCATCATCAGTTATAACAATTAATACTTTTAATGGAACAACTAATATGCCTTAGCAAAAGCATTTGTTTCAATTCTTTCTATAAGAATGATGAAAATTTTTATGCCCCCGTAATGAAAGGAAAATGTTTGTCTCAATGGTGATTACATTGTTAGTGTTTTGCTCTAATTTTTTTTATTATTTTTGGTCAAGAATTAACGTATTTTGAGTCATTGCCCCAAATGAAATATGATGAGTCTTTTATTCTCATTAACCGAACAATTGCCCCATATTCATTGCCATTACCACTCTCGTTGGAGAATTTTGAACCAAGCGACCCCTACTATCTTAATAAAATGCATCAGTTACACAGTGACACTCAAGAATGAATGATTAAATTATAGGTTTATTTTGGTATTTTTTTTCATGTAATTTAAAAATCCTTTACTTCATTCCAGGCTTCTAATGGTGGCAAATGCGGGGGACTGCCGAGCAGTTCTATGCCGGAAAGGCGAAGCTATTGACATGTCTCATGATCACAGACCGTGTTACGCGCCTGAGAGGAGGCGTGTTGAGGAGTTGGGTGGATTCATCGATGATGGTTATCTCAATGGTGTTTTGTCAGTTACACGAGCTTTAGGAGACTGGGACATGAAGCTGCCACGAGGCTCATCCTCACCTCTCATTGCGGAGCCGGAGTTTCGTCAAATCACTCTGACAGAGGATGACGAGTTTCTCATAATCGGATGTGATGGGATATGGGATGTTATGTCCAGTCAGCAAGCAGTGAGCCTTGTGCGGCGCGGGCTCAGACGGCATGATGATCCCGAGCAGTGTGCCAAGGAGCTCGTGATGGAGGCCCTTCGGCTCAACACTTTTGACAACCTCACGGTTGTCATTGTTTGCTTTACGTCAGTGGAGACGCCAACGACGCGCCCAAAAAGACTACGGTGCTGTAGCCTCTCTGCCGAGGCTTTGTGCAGCTTGCGGAGTTTCTTGGAGTAGCAGCCGTTGATTGAGCTTTTATCCTTTTTTTCGACTACCAAAATTAGTGTTTGCAGCTTCAGTAGAGCAGTTTTGTTTGTGTAATTTAATGTTTGCAAATTAATTGTCTACTGGGTTGGTGGGGTGTAGGTTGGATGTATATACGATTGGTTAGTGGTTGGAGAATGGGGTGTTAGAATTTGACTAATGTATTATTTGAAAATGGCTGACGGCTTTTACTCAGCCTTCATCTTGGACTTGTGTTCTAATGATCTAAATAAAATTATTTAATATAATATGTGGTGTTTTTTTCTCTTTCCTCCATTATATTTATCCCACTACAGATTAACACTACCTCCGTCCTTAAAAAATTTGCGGTACTTTTAGGGCATGACTTTTAAGAAAAAGTGTAATGAGTAGAATATGTATGATGGAGATTGTGAGGTAAAAATTTTAAAGATGAAGATTTAAAAGAATATTTTTATTTTGGGAGTGCAAATTTTTGTGGGACAAACTAAAAAGAAAAGTATGCAAACTTTTGTGGGACGGAGGTAATATATCATTTGGATTGTCATTTTCAAATTAGGTGGGAGTTTAAATTGATGGATTCTCATTTTTATGGTTGTGTGATAGATTGTTTTTTAAGATTATTCTGAATGTTTTGTATCTAACCCAAGAACAAATAATATTAACCTCAACCAAGTCTATCCCCGCTCGTATCAAATGAACACAACATTTTACTCTTCAAAATTATATTTTTCTTCTTAATCCTACGAACTAAATAACCCTTAGAGGATGCTTTGGTTCTTTTTAGTACAGTAACAGAAGACCGTTGCACTTGGAACAGTTGAAATTTTATTGCAGAATATGCTAAAGAATACTTCTTTACAACTTGCACATGTTCATGAGTTCATCACTGTATTCATTACGAAATGAATGAGAAAGAAGGCGCAGTGAACTAACTCGGCCATCTATGCTGTCGATTCTGCTGAGTAGCTTTTAACGAAGTTGGCAAATCGTTCCAAACCGCGCACCAGCAAGCTCTCAAGAAAAGGTTGCAGCGCCTAAATGACCACAACTTATATTAATAAGTTCAATTTATTTGAATTCTTGAGCTCACAAGCTATAAAAAATAATTCCTAAATACCAAATTTTATCTCGATTCCATATTGTAGCTATGAATTTAAGTTTATGAATTGGCTTTCCAGACAAAAAGAGTACTTACAGATGCCACTGGTAACAGCAGTTGAGGAACTTCATATGAAACGGTAAGCTGAAAAATACAAGAAATCGTAAAATGAGGAGATATTCAAATGTTTGAGCCGCTCAGGGGGCAGGCGCCTCGTTCTAGTTAGAAACTATCCAATAATATAAGAACTTGAATAATCTTTCATAATTTCCACATGCATCGGAATATTGGATCATATATGGATAATACTAAGGGCTCGTTTGCTATTGTGTGTGATAAGGTGGGATAACGTAGAATGAAATTGTTTAACATGCTATAGCCTTTATTCAATTATTTTCAAGAAATTAGCTAAAGTGATACCTCGTGTTTAATTTAATGCATTATTACATGTGATAACATAAGAAATGACTAATTTGACCCTTGTTCAAATTTAAACAATAAATTGAAATGTGAAACGCATGATGTATTAAATAATACCAGGAGGGGGGGTAATACCTAAAACATGCATTGTTAATACAAAAATGGTTACTTATACCGGGTTGAGGTTATTATTCAGGAAATGGAAGCAAACATGAGATAAAGGGTAATAAAACTACTTGCCTTATCCCCCCTAGCAAACGAGCCCTTATACTACAGGACATATTAAACTTAGTTGCTCGTTGCTGCCAATTTCACATAAAGATGTGCTGGAGTTCGCAGTGATGGGATGCAATTAAGAGATGATTCGGATGTAAGTGCAGGAGTATAAGAAAATGAAGTCAATAGTTTTAAAAGAAGGCATACTTCTACCGTACAAGAAGAAGCGCCTTTAGGGAAAAATCTTACGGCGCCCCTGCAAATATAAAGGGCAAAGTTTAGCGGAAAGAATAACTCAAAAAATGGGTGTTGCATACTAGATCTACAAATAAATAGTCATTGAAATAACTTAATCTCTATAATGGACCGGCATTGGCATTCCGGAAATGCAACAGAAAGAGAAAAGGAAAAAAAGTAAAAAAATAAATTCTTCAGAGTAAATTGTTCCTTTTCAATATTCAACGATAAATTTTGAGGAGAAATCCAGCTAACTGCCAGTGAGCAAGAAGAAGAAAGCACAAGAAATATTTGCAAGTAAAATACAGCATTTTCTGGTGCACTACAAAAAGAGTTCAAGAAATATCATGCAGCCTCCTACATTTTTACTTGTTTTGTGGTCAGCAACAGACTAACAGCAGCTTATCTAGTATTTATATCAGGAAAGACATAAGAAGGAACATACAGACAAGGCATCTTATATTGATAGGAGATGGTACACAACTGATATTGCTATAAGAAAAATACTTGTCCCCTTTAGTTTTGAGTTTTGGAAGAATAAATTTAAGAAACCAATCCTGATTGAGTTCTGCAGATTTACAGGAAACTCTCCAGCGGAGATGACTCCCTGAGATCAGGATCACGGACCAGTCACAAAACCAAGTGAGATACAGATATAATGAGGATTCCAGCACTGGGTAAAATCTTGAAGATTAGTTGCATTGAACTTGAACATAAGCTTCTTAAGATTTGTACATCGTGCAGTTATCATTACCTATTAGGAAGACCCTCCAGAGATCTCCAATGAATTTTCTGGTTTGGTATAGGCTGTAATAAAGAAGCAGTACCAAAACTTGGTGAATCACAAAATTGCACTGAAGATACAGTCATACAGAAATAACAAGTCAAATTGAACTCAATTTTTCTCCTCAGAAGTTACCTGCATATTTCGAGCAAGCCAAGAGAACTCTATATCTTGCCCAAATGCCTTATACTTCAACGTCCATCGTGATAGGTCAGGTTTATCCTCCAGAATCTATAACAATACTACAATCAACCTCTTAGCAAGATTATTGATGACAATTGTTTTCAAGTCGTTATTTTATGACAGGGTAACTAGTTATCACATCCAAACATGGCCCAGAAAGAATATCCCAATCTTGAAAAATGAAACCTAAACCTAATCGCCATCTTTCATATATGGCTGATCCTCTAATCGTTAAATTATCCAGAATTGACTGAAATTCAATGTTGAAATGCAAAAGAGCAATTACAAAGTTCCTCTTGAAGATAAAAGCGGCTCAGAACTTAAATTTTTTTTTTTTTTAAATCTATTGTTCTTCACCTTAACAGAAGAAATGAATGGCATCCACTGAGGAATGGCTTCCCGATCGGAGTAACATTTATAAGCAGCTGAAATAGGTACATCTATGTCCATCTTCACCCTGCAACAAAATTCGAACTCTATTTGTAAAACAAATAACCTGGTTACTTAACAACCATGGCTGCTGCTCAAAATTACAGAATAACCAACTCGATTACATCAAAATAAGAATTTCAAATTAAAAAAAAAAAAGGAGGGAAATCAATTACGTGCAATCTTGCCATTGCATGACGGGGGAAAATTTTCGCCGGGATTTGACGCCGGTGAGGTAATTCGGAGAAGTCCTTTTTGGGGGCGCATAATACCTGGCGAAGCGCGAGAGCTTGTGGGTGAAGAGTTGAGGAGAGAACAAGGAATGAATTGTCAGCTTTCCCGGGGCGGGCTTTGTATGGTCGATCAGAGCAACCACTGCGGCGGAGGCAGCTACAGACATCAGGAAAAAATGCCGGTCAAATCAAATGGTTTCGGAGAACCTCGCACAGCCTATTATTTTTCACAGTGTTTCAAAATTTTGCGTCGTCAGGTAAGTAAGCAGACTGTTGCGCCGGGTCTTGACGGTCGTGTCGGATATATTTACAGTTTTTTTTTTTTAATTACAAAATGGTTCATAAAATTAGTATAAATTGTTCTGTGCAGAAAAAATATGTTTCTGTGTAGAAAAAAATTATACTTTTGTACATAAATTGTGAATCAATTTGTAAATATAGTTATTTTTTTGAACCACTATGTAAGTGATCTTTTTTTAGAACAAATATTTTGTGCTCGACATTTGATACTGTAGTAAGTCTCTTGCACTGTGCAATTCAAGTGAATTTATTATTACTAAAAAGCTACTCCCTCCGGCCCACTATAAGTTGTTCATTTTGTCATTTTCGTCCGCCACACTATATATTGTTCTTTTTTTTTTTTTTACTTTTTTTAGGAAACTACTATTCACTTCTTTATTATTATTTTCAATACTTTTTACACAATTCTCATTACTTTTTCATTTTTTCCCATCACATCACATTTACTATAGCAATATTTGTATATCATTCTTAATATTAGTGCCCAAAAGTTGTGAGTAACTAATAAGGGGACGGAGAGAGTATTTTTTAGAAATGTAATTTTTATTAATAATATGTATAATTTTTCAATAGTAATTGATATAACTATCTAAAAATGAATTTGAGTTGTACAGTGGATTTGGTACACACAAAAATAAGGCTCGCTTTTCTATTTTTATTTTTCTTTGAAACAAACATACTCTTTTCTACTCCTAGTATAATTTGATTACCAACTTCCTTTTTCAAATGATAGTAGATACACTCTTCGTCCCGAATTTATCTTTAGGCCTCGTTTGGTAGGGGTGAAAAGCCCCGATAAAGAAATTGTTTCCATCCTTTTACTATGTTTGGTAACACATAAATCTTTTTTAACTGCCCGACATTTATTTTGACTGCCCGGACTTTGCCTGCAGTTGTGTACAATTTGACCTTTACTTCAGATACAAATCCGTAAAATGTATCGGAGGCTCCACCCTCCTATACTTTATCTCATCCACGCTGAACGCTCCAATCTATGAAGCTGTCGTCTTCTCCAACCACCTTCCCCGTCTCGAGGTACCCATCGTTGTCTCCCCCGCCGACCTTCCCGCCTCGATGTACCCGTCGTCGTCTCCCCCGCCGACCTTCCCCCTCGAGATCTGACCATCCTCCTCGAGATCTGACCATCCGCCGCAAAGAAGACGGAAATTGATCGCCAGAATTCGTCCGAGCCACCTCTATGTTTGAGTCTCACCTTCAACCGCCTACTGCAACCATGAAGTCGTCGCCACTGCTTTTTTGATCGGATTCCGTGAACCACTGCCGCTGAAAACCAGAAACACACAACACTGTAAATGGAATTCGCACACGGCTCGTCGCAAATCGCCCTGCCTTTGCTGGATTTCATTCACAAAACCGCCCGAAGTTCTGCTTTCGTGTATTGTTTGATTTAGGTTTGATTTGGTTTGATTCTGTTGCAAATTGGAATTATTGTTTGTCAGTTTGTCTTGAAAATTCCGATTGAAGAAGAATAATGAGATTAATGTATTGGGTGTGTTACTGGGAATATAAATTCAGAAATATTAGCTTATGGTTAGCCAGGTTGTTGACTGTTTTGTTAGCCATTGTGGTAGTACTTTTCGTTTAATGTTGTGTCTGCTTTCAGTTTGATCTACCAAACATCATTAAAGAAATGGTGTGTCTATTTTGGTCTACCAAACATCAAAAACCATTTCTTATCAGACATACCAAACATCAGAAACCGTTATTTTCTGGGTGAGATACATAAATGGTTTCTGGGAGTTTTTCTTGGGTTGTTTTCCCATCATGCCTACCAAACGAGGCCTTATATTTATATTTAACACATATATAAAAAATGTTTTATTAATTTTTCAATTAATCAAAATAAATTATAATAATTTTTAGTACATAAAATAAATATTATACTGAATTTTTTTTTTTAAAAAGGTGTAACAGCAAAATTGGGATGCTCATAAATGAAAAGTATAAAGATATAAAGGAAATTTGTTTGTTCAATTGACTAAAGGGGCGTTTGGTATAATTGTAAGGAATGGAAAGGGTATAGGATTGGAAAGGGTATGGAATGAAAGTCATAGTTCTCATATAGCTGAACTATGGTTAATTCCTCAGTTTTTAGGAATCAAAGTCATAGTAGAGTCATTCCAAACACACACTATTACTTTGATTACCATTACTCACTCTCAAAAGTCATGAACCAAACACCCCCTAAATTAATCTCTGTTGAGATGAAGGCTAGAACAAAGGTAATAAATTTACAGCAAAAGTATTATAAACTTGAGGTTGGAATTACATCCACCAACCGTTTTACTTCTTCAAGTGGTTAAACTTTTCTGCTACTTCTTATAGTAATGTACCGCCTATATTGATGTGTTGTGTAATACAACTAACTAAAAATATACTCTCTCCATTTCATAATTATTTTCACACTTTTTTTTTCTGTCCATTCCATAATTATTTTCACACCATATAAATAAAATTTTTTACTTTAAGGCCTCGTTTGGTAGCATAGAAAAGGGTCTGAAAAAAAATGATTTCATGGCTTTGTTGACGTTTGGTAGCCCTTAAACCTTTACATCTCGGCCCGTGAAAATAACCCGGTCCTTGGAATCAAATCCGGAGAAACACTGTAGCTCTTCTCAAAACGGATCTTGGCTTCACCCCCCGATACAATTTCATAACACATCTGAGTGAAAACAATAGGGTTTATAATTTGACAAGTGAGAGGCTATTATTTTAGAGAGATGACGACGAGCCTGGTGCGAGGGAGACGACGAGCTTGGTGCGAGGGAGACGATGAGCCTGGTGTGAGGGAGACGATAACGACGAGCAAGGTTCCCAGGTTAGCCACAACGACATCCAAGGTTCCAACACTCGAATCAATTCATACATCGAAGAATCCCTCACTAGCCCAAATCTGCGCATCCAAATATTCAAATCGCTGCGAAAATATCAAAACCCTAGTTGTTGGTATGAATTTGCTTCTTCTCATCTCTTATTTGAAACTATTTATAAAATACCATCGATAATTGCTGCGAATATATCAAACCCTAGTTGTTGGTATGAATTTGCTAATTCTCATCTCTAATTTGAAACTTTCCACTATTTACGTGCAAGTTCTTGGTTCTCTTCCATTACACTGAACACATTTTGGAGTTTTGCAAATTGAGATATAATCTGGTCATGTTTATATGAAATGATGTTAGGTCATATTTTGTCATTCTAACTCAGAAGTAATCGTGACATGTGTCTATGATTTATACCCAAGCAGTTTTTGCCCTGAATTTTGAGAAGTAATAGGTTCATTCTTGTATGAATTTTGTGTGAGTAATTAGTCCCCTAAAATCGAAATTGTTTATGATTTATGTCCAAGTAGAGTGAATTGTTTTTTTATGTTTGTTTGGGTATTTTAGATCAAATCAATCTGCTAGTTGTTGATATGAATGTGTTATTTGGAAATGTGCAGTCCTATGCTATTTATTTGGCCATGTTGGCCAGAAAATTGGTCATCCAGTAACCTATGTTTGTTGGTTTTGCCCAGTTGTGTGGGATCACTCATGTCTTTTGGTTATTTGTATTTGTGTTTACTCAGTGTCCTTTGTTGGATGATTAAATACAGGCACCAACTGACCCCCCCCCAACACCATGTTGTCTCCAACAATGAGAAAACGTCTTATCATATTATTTTTGATTGAAGAAGTATTCCACCAAAGAATGATGGTCCTATTAGTAGCACATTTTTTCCTTAACAACCTAATTACCTCTAGGAGAGTCAGAAGACGTGTAGAGAATGCTGCCCCATATCTCATGTTAGAACGAATGCCACATCAAGTACTCCATTTGGATAGGTTGTGTAATCTTAGTGATTATGATTGTGTACAAAATCTTAGGATGGATCGGAATACTTTTGCACAATTATGTTTACTAATGAGAGAGTTAGGAAGGTTGGTCGATCATAAGTATGTGTGTGTTGAAGAACAAGTTTCCATATTTTTATCTGTTTTGGGTCACCATAAGAAGAACATGGTAGTTAAATTTGATTATAGAAGGTCAGGCCAAACAATTTCCTATTACATCCACCTAGTTCTCAAGGCAATTATAAAACTACACGATTTGTTTTTTGTTACACCAACTCCGGTCCCTGAAGACTCAACAAATCCAAGGTGGAAGTGGTTTAAGGTATCCATTAAACACCATCTAAATTTAATTGCTATTTATTTTTCATAATTGACATCACAAAATGTCATGTTTCATTAATAGGGATGTCTTGGTGCATTAGATGGCACCTACATTGATCTCAAAGTCCCTGTTGCTGATAAACCTCGATATAGGACAAGGAAAGGCAGTATTGCTACTAATGTCCTTGGTGTGTGTGATCAACAAATGAGATTATTTATGTGCTTCCCGGGTGGGAAGGGTCAGCAGCTGACTGCCGAGTTCTTCGAGATGCTGTCATTAGACTTAAGAGTCCCTAAGGGTATTGATGTTTTATATTTGCAGTCCACTCACTTAAGTTTCATTTATTTCAGATATCGACCTATACATCACACTATATATTATTGTCTAGGGTATTACTACCTGTGTGACAACGGTTATGCAAATAGTGAGGGGTTTCTAGTTCCGTACTGAGGGCACCAGTATCATCTGAAGGAGTGGGGCCCTAATTCGCAAAGACCAGTTAATCACCAAGAGCACTTTAATATGCAACACACAAAAGCTCGTAATGTTATAGAGTGTGCCTTTGGTGTATTAAAGTTGCGGTTTGGGATCTGATAGTGTTGTGGTACCGTTGAGTTGAAGTATTGTTCAAAGTGTGGCGACACTCAAGACAACACTTAATGTGTTCAGAATATTGTAGAGAGAATAAGTAAACAGCGGAAGACTTTTGAACACAAGGATTAACTCAATCTTTCCACAAACTAAAATTAGTTTGTGGCGGCCTCAAGGCTGAAATATCACTAACTTGGAAAAAGTGATTACAAAAACAAATTCGAGACTTGGAAACATTCCTTCCAAATCTCAAACATAAAATCTGATAAAATATCCAAACAAGTTCCCAAATGGCAAACCTAGATTGTTAAGTCTAAGCCTACTTCAAGCATATACTACCACACCCCGTGAATAGCTCTGCAAAACGTATGGGATAATAATATACACGAGTGTTGTACTTAGTGTGACAACACATGTGAAATCACTACACTAAAACCGTAAAAATGGGTTCCGATTTATGCGCTATGCTTCAGTATGTAGTGATGGCTCTCTCTCTTGGTTTCTGGACGTATTCCTCATCTATTTATAGAGTTGGAATAATGATCCATCCATCAATGAAGTGGAAATCATGGAGAGAAGTTGAGATCCACTTTTGTAGGAGTTGAGGTAACTTCCATGTAACTTCCTTTCTTTAACTCTCGATTCTCTGATTCCAGGTTCTTCCACCATGTTCCACATCCTTCCAGGTGCATCAAGAATATTCTGGGTCATGGGAATAACTGCCGTTGACCATCGTTGACCAGGGATAGCACCAAGGACAACCATCAAGGTAACACTACGCAGTTGATCACTGGAACATATTTCCTGAAGGATGATGACCTGAAATGACAGCAAAGACAATTTGAACAACACTAAAGAGTTAGTTGTTAGAACAAATATAAGAAGAATGTCCTGGAGGATGGGTGTGATTCCAGATGTGATGACACTGGTTTCAACACTCACATCTTCAGGATCCTTAGGAGTGCTTCCTACTACCCGGTCAAAACCCAAGTAAGGATCATAATGGCTTACTTCTTGCTCCACAATTACATCCGTTCAATGATGCCCGTAGATCCAGTAGAAAGAGAGTGGGACCAGCTTCGTAACCAAGCAGAATTACTAAGTGGAGATAATGTAGAATATGTTGATGGTGTTGAAACTTCGGCAGACTGGACCAACTGGAAGGATAACTTGTCCATGACCATGTTTAATCAATATCAACATAGATCACACTAGGCATTTATTGTGTTATAACTCTGAGAATGTTTGGATTTTTATTTGTTGTTGTGAATTTTCATACTGTTGGACTTGTTTTTTAAATTTGCTTTGTTGCGTTGTAATCAAATTGTACCAGTCATGTCACTGATCTCTGCAAGTTATTTTATGTCATTACATCTTCTATTACCTATTGACTTAGTATAAGTTAATTAGATGCTGAATAATGTGTGAGTCACGATGAAAATATCGCGAAATATCGCAGATATATCGCAAAATATCGCACTACATAAAAAATCACAATTTTTTTTTATATTTTTATACAATTTTCAAATGATAATTTTTTTTAGTGATTGTATATTCTTTCATGGTTTTATTTTTATACATACTTTTTTTTTATTGGGCACTGATCATAGTGATATGTCTCAAGATTCATATGCTTCTGACACACATTCGAGTTCACAATTTGGTTGGAATACTCGAAATGTGTTTTAGCATCCATTTTCATATAAAAAAATTCATTGGGTTAGTGCACACTATCCAATCTATGGTGAAACAGTTGGAAGAGATAGAGAAACATATGAATGGCATGTGCATAACTATATGCAGGATTATTCTAATGCAATGAGTTGGTACCAATATTGTTTGGACAAAGATGGGATTCCATCTTCTACATTTGAACCCCATAGGTAATTATTTTGGTACTAAATGTATTGTATCATGTAATTCAAATCATCTTTTATTGTATTATGCATTATATTATTAATTAATTAATGTCAGACAATGATTATATAGTCCATTATCTATTTATTTTCTTTAAACATGTCAATTTTTTGTGATCTTAAATGAAACATATGGATAATAACATGCTATAATAATCCCTAAAATTTCATATTAAATTTCCAAAATTTTAATAAAATTTATGTTATTTTTCTATTTTTTTTGCGATATCGATATGCGATATCGATATATCCATCGATATTTCCGTAAATTTAAGGTTGCGATATTATTTGCGATAGCGATATTTTCATTCTTGTGTGTGACAAATTGCAGCTATGGACCCAACTATGAATGTAAATTTGTCTCCTCAGTGCTGCTGTGGAAATGGCACTATGCTTCGTCGTGTCGCCGGACCTAAACCAGAACATGATCGAATGGATGACGTATTACGACGTCGAGGAAAGGTGGATGTAGTTAGTCCTAGTGTTGAATGTTCATCATTTAATAAGGTTTCCAGCTCTCTTGTTAATGGGAATGGCTCACCCTCTAATTATATGATCTGGTTATTCATCTGCATTGTTATTATGTTCATTTTAATCGTTCTTGTTCTCTTGGGGGTGTTACTGGGAAAAGCACTCTAAGGTCAACATTCATTGGCTGAGTAGTTGGCCAAGTAGTTGGACGGGTAGTGTTGAATGTTCATCCTTTAATAAGGTTTCCAGCTCTCTTGTTAATGGGAATGGCTCACCCTCTAATTATATGATCTGGTTATTCATCTGCATTGTTATTATGTTCATTTTAATTGTTCTTGTTCTCTTGGGGGTGTTACTGGGAAAAGCACTCTAAGGTCAACATTCATTGGCTGAGTAGTTGGCCAAGTAGTTGGACGGGTAGTTGGGCATTCAATTTGTTGTAGTAATGTTTATGTAGTAACATCTGAACATCTGTCTTTTGTTTTATTTGGTCAGAGACTTGTAATTTCACTTGTCACACGTATCTTTTATTTATGGAATGACCTGTTGCTTTTCTTACTTCAGTGACTTTTGGCAGGTTGTATATTATATGTTATTCAAGTTTGTAATTATGTGTGCATTGCCATTGGCCGAAATATTTCCAGATCTTTTCCTTTTGTCTTTCCTTGTCACAATACTGAGCACATTGATACTCAAGTTTAATTGCTTTCAGACTATCATATAGCTTTTCATTTCATATTGACTAAACAATATTAGACTAGTGGCAATATAATATATTATTGGGAATACATGTAATGACTATATAAATTGACCCTTTGCAAACATCATACACACCACAAAAATTTAAAAACAAAATCTTTACACAAGATATGGCCCCTCCTCTTCGCTTTCCACCTCAAATAGTAATATTGTATGCTGGTAATTGGACATACCCCATGGAGTCATGCTTCATCAATGAGTTGGTTCAACAAAAATATCAAGGCAATGGGGCCGAACGTGATGCAACGAACTATCATGCAATAGTCACTGCTATTGGCACCGTAAATGAAGTGTTCTAAAAAAACCTCACGTTTGAAGATGCTAAACGTCATGTTACGTGCTTTGTAGACCGATTCGACACTTTCACTAGGTGTTCCCTCATTGAGGGTGTTCAGTTGGATAATGACAACAACATAATTGCTAGCAAGAAAGTGTGGTTTGCAATGATAAAGGTATTATGCTTCTATTTCCTTAACAATATTTTTATATTAAAATTGAATTGGTGACTAATAAAATTATTAACACACGTCATTCATGTTATTTGAAGCGTGATCGTCTGTCCATGGCGTATTATCGTGAAACAGAACCATTCCTTTCATCAATGACCCTCTTATTCCATGATTTTGATGACAATGCTACTCCGACTGCTGTTGAAGTGATCACTATAAGTGATGGAACAACAAATGATAACCTTAGCCCACCACCCCAACCACAGGATACTATCATCATCCATGATTTCGACGATGAGGAAGTCGACTCTCCTGTTGTTCCTGAATCAAGTACTCGTCGAAGAAGGTTGTTTCAACCTGTGGCCAACCCTCCACATATTCAAACTGATCGATCATATAAATCCTCCAATCACTTTCACTTGCATTAACTTTGATCCTTTTTCTTGCAGGTTTATGTAGGCCATCAGCTGATGTACTTGTAGACCTTTGACATTTTTGACCTTTTATAGTTGAGGTATGCTCCTCCTCTGTACCAAGCAACTCTTTCCATTCTATAACACTCCGATAAGCAGATATGTTCCTCTCAGCTCTTGAAATGACCCAATGTTCCATCACATAAATCTAGCATACAATGACAAGTATAAGTATGTAATACTATTCCAGGACCCATGAAAAACAATAGATGAGTAAATTAGAAATGAAACACTTACATGGTCAGCTGATCGATCGTATTTCTTCATAATTGGGAAACAAGATGTTGTCAGATCTTCAAATCTAATTTTTTTGTTTGCACTCCACCGTAACATACGAGGAAAAGAGGTTTTACTCTTTGCTTTGACATTTGCACATAAGCTGGCTACACTAGGCATTGCTTCATATGCCCATATTTGAATGGCCCAGCAAAAGCCATGTACATCGATATGACACTTCCAATCACCACCTTTGACTTGAGACCTGCCAATTCTTACGGAAAAACGACTCTCAATTGATTCCCAGAATTGATTAATTAGAAAATCAAATGCAACACGTCCCTAAGGATAACTATTAAACTCCTTTAGATCATCAGCTAAATGAATGTATTGTTTATCAATTTTTTTGCTTGTAGATCCCCTTGCAAGTACCACACCATACAAAACCCACAATAGTGCTAGCTTTAAACTAACCTCCCTTGATCCTTTATCACAGGCATTTAAGAAAGCAGACTCAATGTCTTGTACAGTGCTAAGTTCTTTTGTTTTGAAAATTTGTTTGTGCATCTTGGAGTGTGGAGGTATTGATGATTTCTGCCCAAAGCGTAGACCTATGATCAGAGCAAACTCTAGCGGTCCAAAATGTGCCATCTTGTTGTTGATGTCGAAGACAATTTTGTCTTGGAAACTTCTAGAAGAATCTTGTTTGAACTGCAAATGGAGGTACAATTTTTTCCTGGAACTTGATATCTTCTATTGCTGCAAGATGACCAAAGCATGATTCTTGAAAATATTTCTTATTACGTGCATCCAATTTGCCCAAGATCTTATTGATTATACGGAGGTCGCTCCTAGCACTAATCCTTGCTCCAAAATACTCCTTAAAAGGGACCATAGCCATCTATAAACAAAAGGTAAATCATTAACATAAAGTGCATTAAAAAATTTCAATGCAATACTCATGAAAACCCCATAGTTGCAGTTTGACAGGTATCTAGTGACAATCTAAATGAAACACATGTTATCATTAAAGCCCTAATTCTCAAATACACAACATTGCTCACCTTGTCGCCCAAAAATCTTAATTCATATCATCAATACAAAGAAACCCTAACCATGGCACCCAACATATATAAACTGGGTAAAAAATTAAAACATGGCACGGTCTGTTCCTCATTAACAGTGATCAAACGGATCGTATCTAAGCCCTATTCGAGTGTTCACCAAATATACCAAAATATAATGACAATAATCTACACAATGTAACAAATTTCGTCCCAATATGAATATGCCATTTGAGTGTGAAGATGAACATTTACCTTGAAGTTGTTTTTTCGTCGATTACGGACGTCGCTTCATATGCCCATACACTCGAAACTCTTCCTCACTTCTCGAAATACGTAGTTGAGTTCAAAGCTTTACATATATGATGAACTTTCGAATACGAGGGGGAAAGGGTTGTGGAGGGAACAAGGTAGTTTCTGGAATGAGGACGTGGGTGGAATGGGGTCGTGGGTGTTCTTTTTCAAATATAGTTTTTAGGTCAAACTTAAAAGATGGGTCAAAATCAGGTTATGGGCTGTTCTAAATGGGTCAAAATTTGACTGTTGGCCCAATGTGGCCTGGATGTTGGCTGGGTAGTTGGGCGAAATTAATTACACATAAGGCGGGTTTGTGCATTTCAATATTGTACAGTTTATGGGTTGTGGCCTACTCTTCATCTAAATATTGGCCGAAGTATTGGCTGAAATGTTGGCCTTCAATCACCTGCATAATTAGACTATATATCTGCCAAAAACACCTTTTGTCCCCAAAAACCGTAATTATTCCAAAGCTAAAGAACATACTTTATGTTTGAATGCAACTTTTAATAATATTGATAACAACAGTACAAATCAAAATGCCATATCATAATTAATAATATTATCTTCATTACATTGTCAATACTAGCAAAAGGAAGCAGCTTTGTTCACATAAGTCATTACGTATTCAGATGGAAATTAATATGCACAAAATGTAGTGTTCAATCATAATGACACTATTACATCAAAAGTAGTGTCCATACTAAGGACATGGGGAGAACTTCCTATTACATCAGCTGCAGTAGCACACCAACCCATTCTTACACCTTCAGCTGGCCATTTAGGAGACGACGGACATATTTTCCTCTGCTCTCAATATCCATTCCCAAGAACATGTCCAAGCATTTTGGATTCTTTGCAAGTACATGTGCAGCATCAACCTTGTCGTCATCGTTGATATCAGGTATCTCCACAATCAAGTTGTACAACTCCTTCCTTGCATTTCTTAAGTCTGCATCTGTCCCACCAACAGCACGCACTAGCATGTCCATACGAATATCTTGGGATTTGTTCATCTGGACCTGAACGTCACACAACTTGTCACCAGGTGACCCTTCAACCTTAGCTTTTTTTTTACCGTATTTTTACTTTTACTGCTTTTGGCAACACCATTCGCTGCACTATTAACTTCTGTGTCTATTTAAATATCTTCGCAGTCAGCATCCGACATCTTTTGGTCATTCACACCACCTTGAGTTATGTCCTCATCATTGTATTCATTGTCAGCCTCTTTCACGTCCTCGGCAGTACCCCCGTTGGCCTTTTCCATCCCAAAAATCTCATTCCAATCGTTCAATAGTGGCCAGGCTTTGTAGCGCATATGGACTGCATTTGGATCACCCTATAATACCCAACACCTGTGTAATTCTAAAAATGGGTCCACGAATACAATACAAAATAAATTTGTGAGGACATAAATTCATGAGAAATTTAACAGAAGCATGGATTATTTAAACATGGATAACATCAAGTCAAACATGAATTTCTTCTGTCAACATTATATGCTAAACACATACTTGGAAAACATATAGACCAGCTCTAAATGGATTGGAGAACCAATGAATATAGATTTACCAATGATTATGCCTACCAGTTAACATCAATAAGTATGTTCACCAATGAATATAGATTTAACAAAGTAAGGAAACATATCAACTGTAGTATGCATATGGTGAATCAACTTGCAGATGAACTTATGTATGCATATCAGAGAAGTAAGGAAACAAATGAACTTTTGTAACCCTAAACTAAAAAAATTACCCCAAATTCAGTAAATACCTTCACAATTTTGTCCCATGCTTCATCATGAACTTCTATCATACCAATTGAGTGGTTGAATCTCATACCAGAGTTATTATGCATCATCGAGAGTAGGGATGCATGAAATTTCTTCCAGATGGTGATTCTTGAGGTTATGTGTGGTTGGACCTTAATCTCACTTCCTGGAAGCCGTTCCGCCATGCCTTTCTCCAGCTTCAAAAGGTATCCTGGTTTGAATCCATTCTCACTTCTCCACCCCTTTGTAACTAATTCCTTCATGAGATTCGCCAGCACGGCTTCTTCCACCGGAGTCCATGCATGGCGAGATTTGGTTGTTTTTTTCCCTTTCTTCAATCCCAAGCTGCTGTTGTCTCCACTCTCCATGAATGCCTTAAGATGTTGAAAAAATATCAGAAGTTGTTGAAATAATTGAATGATTTAGTGAATGAAAGATTGAAAAATATACATCATTACCTATTTCTGGCGAGAGAGAGGTAGAAGACGATGGAAACCCTAGTTTCTTTCACGCTGTTGGACTGGCGAACTAACATAATTAGCATATGGATAATCACCAAGGTTTAGCAGGTCGTCAGGACTCACCCAGATCCGTAAAAGTGCGGAGCTCGCCCA
>JAPKLY010001144.1:25066-40051 GCA_026898435.1 Prunella vulgaris
CTCCCCAAGAACATAAAATCATAAGATTATTGTTTGGTAGAATTAATTTGTTATAAAGCCACATAAACGAACACGATTAATAAATTCTATCAACACACGCGAATATGAACGATGGAGGGGAAATGTTATATATATCTATTCTCTTGTGTATTTCTTATCTACCAAACAAAAGGAAACAAATAATAAGTGACAATTTCAGATCTACCAAACAATGTGAAACGATTTTTGAGTGTGAAATCTGGGCTACCAAACATGTAAAATCTTCCCCTAACTTATCTACCAAACAACGAAAACGTTTGTTTTCAGGTCAAATCCGGAAACGGTTTCATAAGGCCAGTCTTGGCCCTTTTCTGTATCATGGCTACCAAACGAGGCCTAACTTTATCCTCACAATATTCACATATTTACACAAAATATCATTACTTTTACCTTCAATTCAACTAATCTCATTATTTTATTAACATAAATTTACACATCATTCTATTTTTCTTAAAAAGTGTGCACTCCCAAAGGTGAAAACACTTTTGGAACGGAGGCAGTACTATAGTCTATAATATCATAAAGTCCAGTTGAACAGTACCAGCAGAATAGCATAAAAATAACCATTAATTATCAAATACATGTAGAGATCAAGGAAAGTTTAATAAAACAAGCCATTGACATACTTGACAAGAAATAATATAGACTATGTAATATGAGATTAGCAAGAAACGAATTTCTCTATAGACTAAATTGTGTGCTTTAGTTTGCATTCATTCATCATCTAAAATGTTTTGATCATCAATGAATGGGGAGGTGGAAAAAAAAACGTCAACAAATTATGTAACAAAATTTAAAAAACAAACAAAAAAAAGTGTCTTTTAAGGTAATATCACATCATAATGTACAACACATAGTTAAGCCTCATTAGTGTCCTTTCCCAAAGCAGCACAAGTTTGCTCTTTTGAGTATCCAAGACAGAATGTCACTGTCGAACAAAAATCAAATCCATATGCTTCCTATGCAACTAAAATGTAGAGAGGAAAGGGAAAAAAAGAAATCAAGCAATCAAACCAAAAGTATGATCAGAAAGGGAATCCTCTATTGCAGTTCTTCTTGGAGGACTCTGCTAATCTTCTAACAGATTTTGCAGCTTCGTATGCAGCCGTCAATTCCTCACTCAGTTCATGTGGGTGACAAGTAATGAACGCCGTGATAAATCTCTTTTCCGACATCCTGAATGCTGTCAGCAATGTTCGCCCCTTAAATTGAGGAACAAGACCCATATCCTCAATCTTGCTAGCTATCTGAAAACGAGGTTTCAACACAGTCTCCAGGTTGAAAAAGATCAAGTATGGGCTAAGGAGTACCGCACTAGCTGGTAGCTTCATTGTACCAAGTATAAATGTCATGTTTCTTTGGACTTTATCGGTGGATAGAGTCAACACAAGCGGAGAACGTCCAATGAGACCAAGAAACTCATCCTCTGAAATCCCATATCTCTCCATGTTCATCAGCTTCTCTCTTATAGTCTCTATGCGTGATATAGCGAATAGGCAAACCACGTGTTTGTACATTTTTGACTCCTTTGGAACTCCAGTTCTTTGAATATAATTAATCTTCTCATCATCTAGTTTAGAGCGTAGGATCATCATGGGGCGAGATTGAAGCATGGTGATCAAGTCCTGTCTAGTAATGCCTAATGACTCGTACATGGTAATGACAGGTTTGATTTTATTGTGAAAATCATAGGTAAGTAGAGAAGGATTCCGCACAATAGACTTGACTAGGACTTCCCTTGAGCCAAACAAGGATTCCATATATTCGAGACGTTCCTTCAGCCATACATTGGCTTTGAAGTTGAGAAAACGGGGGCGACAGAGTATCATTTTAACTAGATCGGCTGATTCAATATCCAACTGAGAAAGTATTTCAAGCTTGGACTGAAGGGTCTGAACATTTGTATTGCGTAAAGATGGGCAACGCCCGAAAATTTTGGTTATATCACTCTCACTACAACCCCGTTCTCTGAAGACTTGAGCTGCGTCTTTTGTTTCACCTCCATTGCCTGCTAATTCTACCTGTTCATTTAGACTCTTAACAGATTCACAAGATGTGGTATGAAAAAGATTAGGTTTTAGAATACTAGGATGTGAGTCGAACAGGAGTGACTTAAGATTTTTAGCAGCGATGTCATTAGTCCTCTGAAGCTGATGCAGGCCCTGAAAATACCCAAAAAAAAGATCTTATAAATCACTTCCAATGTATTAGGCAAAAATCAAACTATTGGCACTAAAAGAGACCATGGTTCAAACGAAAAATTGTTGAAAAAGGGCCAACATATAGACATACAAGTTAATTAAGTGTGATCTAATAAGATGCTAGGCTTGGTCTAAAGGGTTATCAATCTTCGTAACCAAAGTGTACAGATAAGGTAACTTACAATTTGATGATGGTTCAAAATGGGAATATATAGTATTTTATCAATATAAGGGATTATGGTTACCATTTGCTTGCAGGCTTGACGTTCTCCAACATGGCTTCTGCTAAACAGAAAGACTCTGCGCCTACTCAAATCCTACAGCCAAACCATCCTATCAAGACCAAAATCAGTCCACCCATATCAATCCTATGTCTAAGCCAATTCTATTATACTTTTGGTGTTTTCAACATAGATGCTGATATGATTTAGCTTGTTCAAATCCTACAAGAACAACAAAAGTACATATCAGCTAATGAAACAAATTAACCAGCAACTCAAATCAACTTCATATACTGATAGGCTGAGCCCCGTATACTTTGCACGACTGTTAGTAGAAAAAGAAGTGGCAGAAATCACTAATTGTTACTGAAATAGGTCATCAACTTAGTGCTTAAGGGAGCAAATGCAAAGGGATTGGTTTACAAATAGTCGCAGCGCACTCCAAATGGTCTTTTAACATCTCTCTTCTATTTGATGGCGTAGACATATATGTCTAAGAAACATCTCATACTTTCAGAGCAGGGGCAATGTACATTGAACATTCAATTTTCCGTTAATTCCATTTCTTTTTGGCTCCATTTTGATATAAAGATCCACATAATTGTAATTGGCTTACATTCAATTAGCTGAAAACATTTCTTCCCTGTGCAAGATTAAATGCAAAAGCTATTTCTAAGCTCATTTCAAGCCCGGTATAGTTGCAGCTTTTAATATTCTAGCAGAAACAATGAACTCATGAAGAATCCAATACCCCATAAGCA
This sequence comes from Prunella vulgaris, assembly GCA_026898435.1. Lineage (NCBI taxonomy): Eukaryota > Viridiplantae > Streptophyta > Magnoliopsida > Lamiales > Lamiaceae > Prunella > Prunella vulgaris. Next base: position 28,289 of record JAPKLY010001144.1, read on the forward strand.
AATTAGGTGTCAAAACACGAAATGTGGTTTCATATTCTTTTGATCATAAATTACTGGAAAAAATTATGCAAACACACGAATATGAGGAACTATAGCGTAGAAGAAGCCCTCCAACTGGAGCCCCAAATGCAGAGTTTCAAAATTGAAAATCAGAGCAACACCAACAACATTAATAGCAATTTTAAGTAATTCTCAGACGCCCACGCAACCAACACACATATAGTAGAAAAGAACTCACGGAAGTGGAGAGATGAGAGCTGCGGTGGTGCAAGCGGCGGCTTAAAAGAGCAGCACCTCCCGTAAGAGCACGCAAGAATACCATTTATATGATAGTAGCTCAAAAATAGAACCATATGAGTGAATATGGTTGCTCCTGCGGCGGGGCGGGGAGGAGAGAGAGGGGGAGGAACCGGTTTAGCCGCCGGAGACGAGAATATGGGGCTCTAATTTTGAAGTTGAGTAATGGGCTAAATAGTATGGGTTTTGTTTGAGTAGGCCCAATAAAACTATAGAGAAATAAATGGACTTTTATAAGACCCACCTCAGCGGATTACACCCCAAATTAATTTTTTAACACAACCATTTTTTTTTTTTATCTATCTGGAATTTTAAAAATTTCCTCCCAAAAAAGAAAAATGAATAGTGAACATGCTTTCAAATATATGTACTCCCTCCGTCCACAATAAATGATCTTGTACTTTTGTACGTGATTTAAATTAAGAAATAGTTTTATCATTTTATATTTATTAATTTATCCTATATGTATGGTGATATAGTGTAATGGTCATATTCACGTGATAAATGCTTTAGTGTAAAGTGTAATCATGAACAAAAAAAAAAAAACATTGAATAAAAAAATCGAATGGTTTCTAGGATTTGTTGACATAAAAAATGGTAAAATCTTCCTATCTGTAGAAAAGTTCTTAACAAATTTTTGTGACTCAATTTATACTAGAAAATTATTGTCTAAATAATTTGTAGAAACTATTATTATTAATAGTTATTCACGATACATAAAGTGTGCATATACTTTCTCGAAAGTCACTTGGTTGAATGAAATTTACAATTTAAGCAGGACTCCAATAAAACTTATTTATAAAATAAAATTTATACTGTTAGGTATATTTTCTGACATTAGATGTATTAGATGATCATAACATTTTAAACCATGATTTTCGCTCACAAGTCTAATAGTAGCATGTAATGATATCAGTTATAACATCTAATAACATTAATTTTGTATAAAGAAATTTGTGTAGCAATTTACTTAGACGAATATCTAATGATATTAATTGATAACAATTTGTATGAATTCGAATTTATACTTAAACTCGATTTTGTTAATTATCATTGTTATGTGTATATGATATCACTATTATATATACATATACACTATAATTACTATAAACCTAAGCATATGTATAAATAATAATATTATTTATTAATTATATATATATATATATATATATATATAAAATGATAAGAATTGTAAAACTGGTTTATAGAAGGCATATTTGTTAGGGTTATACTAGAAAATATGCTTTAATTTTGTATAACTAAACTGAATCTTTGAACTTTATTTGAAATAAATATTTTATCATTGTGCTTTAGATAATATGAATGTTATTTATTTATTGCAATTCGTTCAAATATAATACTCCCTCCGTCCAGTAGGAATTTGCACCCTACGGTACAGCACATTTTTTAAGGAAAATGTATTTTATATATAAAGTAGTGGCATATGTGTATATGTTTGTGAGTGTGCACGTAAACCAATGTTTCCATTTTTAGTAGTGTGCAAATTTGTGTGGGACATCCTAATAAAGAAAGTGTGCAAATTCCAGTGGGACAGAGGGAGTAGTACAAGTTACATTATAGATAAATGTGGTGATCCCCGGATAACTCACAGCAAGATCACATTATCAGTGTCTTGTAACAAGTACTAAATTCACAACCTAGATGGGATTTGAACACCCCATTGATAAACGGTTGATGTGTAGATCCCAGATTGGCTTATCTTGACCAAGGGATTACACTAGTGCATGATGATGCATTGAAGATGACCTACAGAGAGGTAATTCTTACGTACTGATTTATGGGATGAAGAATTAGACCTCAGTGGTCGTTTATTTCTAAACATTTGTCCCTTAAATAGGTCTGTGTGTAATCCGTGTGTGGCTCTTAATTTTGTTATGGGTAGAGAGTCAATGAGACTCAACACATTGCATCTTGGGCAACACCATTGAGAACATGACAGTTGTTAAGATTTAATACAAAGGAACATGTACTTGGAGAGTCTTGCATGATTAGTCCCCTTGGTGGGCTCTAAATGTTTGTTACTCTAAATCTTGCAAGTGAAATTTTGTTTCTGGTATGATGATAAAGAAGAGTTGTCCTTCCTCCAAGGTTAAGATGTTAAATTAATTAAAGCGTGCAGTGGCTTGATTAATTAAACGGACAAGAGAATCTTAAACATGGAAAATAATGACCGGGAGCCATATGATTATAATTTGAGTTAAGATGGATAGTGCAACATTAATCCTATAGTGGATTGAGATTAATGTTAATGAGTTGAATGACATTGAGCTCAATGTTAGAATTCAAGGCCCATTAAGAGGTCCAATCTTAATTCTCCTAAAGGCCCCTCAAGTAGCCCAATTAAATGTCCAACAATGAACAAGGTGATTAAAATAAAATAAAAAATTTGGGTCCATTTGTTTTGGAATTTTCAAAAATAATTGTATTTTAAATTAATGAGAGATTTTATGGAAAATAGATATGTATTTTGAATACAAGAATATCTAATAAAATCAAGATCTCATTAAATTAAATATAAAGTATGTATTTTTCAAAAATATGATGATTAATAATATCAAGAATAGAATATTTGATATTCAAGATAATCAAGGTTAGGATATTTGATATTCATGATAATCAAGATTTGGAATATTAGATATTCAAGATCTTGTATTCTCATAATAAATATGAGATGATACAAGACTTCATTATCATTATTATTAAGAAGTAATTTTTGAGAATTACAGTTTCTTGGGCAACAAAATATTATTTTGCTTGTGTTGAAATTATTCGTGTGGCCTCCCACCGGGTGTACGAGTAAGGACGAGGAAATACTTGAGAAGGCTTTTAGGTTGATCAAGTTGAGTTTATTATCATCAAAGCTAAGGGTCTCAAGAAGGACGCCTTTTGATCTCAACTACTTTGTCAAAGGACTCAAGAGGTATAATTCACTTAAACCCCTTAGTTCCGCTGTTGATGTAATTTTCGTAATTACGTTTATGTGGCTTTAATAACATCGATTACACCAACAATAAGCTGAAATAGACGATTATGGGAGGTTTTATGAGTAAGCAGGTAGGTCATTTATAAAAGCACGTCGTTCGAGCAGAACTTCATTAGGGTAAAATTTTCGTCCCCTATTCGTATGAATTCGATTACATTATGTAGGAAATACAAGCTGCTAGATCGTCACCAGCCTGCTTCATCATAAGTTGCTGGTCAGCAACCTGCTTCATTAGAAGCTGCTGAACAACTATCTGCTTTACTATAAGCTGCTGACTCGTCACCAGCTTAATAAGTGGCGACTCGTCAGAGCGTTCTTAGATCTAGTTCTTTCCTCGTGTTCGATCAATTCTCTTGGACATGTCAATCCGAACTTGATTAATTACCTCCTTAAGCACGTACGTCGATTATTTCATTAACAGTTACCCCCTAGCCTGATGTTTGTTTGAATTGTTGGATGAAAAACGAGCATCGGGCTATTTAGATCTTCGCAAGGTTTCTCCAGCGTAAGGAAGTAGATTGAACTTGAATTGATCTGCCTTTCGCTCCGTCGTCTTCTTTGTGCTTGTATTTCCTTGTATTCATGCATAGATGCATGAAGTGTGGCTTTGCAGGATTCTATAGTCGTGTTACGAATACATAGAAGGATGCTACAGGCCTCATTAAAAACCTAGTCGTAAACTACCTTTGTGGATAAACCGGTCGTAGGGAAAAAAGAGTATCGTGTGTTGGTAGAATCTGTTAATTTGGTTAATTATGTGACTGATTACACTTTGGATTCCACCAAACAATAATTAAGTTATGATATTCTTGAGAGTTTGAATAAAAGAGAAAAAGTAGTAAGAGTAGTGAGGGAAAGTGTTTTTTAGTATTATGAGCTTAGAGAGAGAAAATGAGCATAAGAGACCTATTTATAGGTTTAAATGTTGTGAGGTGGCACTTAACGGGCTTATCTAGCCTAATATGCTGACAAGTGTCCTTAACCCATGTCTTTACTCACTACTATGTCCTGATTACACTACTTTGCCCTACTACATCACTATTGATTCCCTACATAGCTATTGGCCACACTTCAGTCTGGGCGAGCTCCTTGGCGAGCTCCTTTGTCTTGTGTTGTACTGGGATGTGGTGATGGTAGTAGAATCAGGCCTTGTCTCCTGGTGATGGGCGAGCTCTAGGCGAGCTCTGGGCGAGCTCCCTTGCAAGCTTTCTCTCTTCATGGTGGTCGATTGGTCAATTGTTGATGTGTCATCATCCACCTAGGCGAGCTCCTGGCGAGCTCTTTCCCTATATGTGGCGTTGACTGGTTAAGGTTGATGATGTGGTTTCGGACCATGTTGGCGAGCTCCTGGCGAGCTTCTCACCCTTGGTTATTTATTCCAATAATCCTTCATTAGTAGTTCGCCTATCAACATTTGCCCCCCAACTCGTCCATATTATGATGTTTCTAATATGTGGGCAAGCTGATTTGCCTCTGTGGGTGAATGCTCGAGTGACGGCGAACTCTTTTCATGTGGTGCCGAGATCTTTGGCGAGCTATCTGAGGCGGTGGACGTGCTGAAGTGGTGCGGAATTTATGGCATCGTGCACACTTTTCCACGCCTCATTCCCCGCGCCCATCATGTCAAACTTTTAAATTTCTTGCACATAAGTCCCTGGGCTTTCTTGAAATTACAGCTCGTCCATCTTCTTCCTATAAATAAGGAACTCCTGTTTCATTATCCACTTTCACACCTTCAAATTCTCAGAGCAATCTTTAGCATTCCAAGCGTTTTCCGGCGATTAAACTTTTGCATCATTGGATTTTCACCGGATTTTTTGAGGTAGTACAACAATCCTTCTTCTTTAATCTTTTCTTTAGCAGATTTCCCTTTCATTCTTCCTTTCTCTATTTTTCTGGTGATCCGCCATTAATTCCGACGACTTCTGAGCTTTCCGATCTCTAGAATTTCAAACTCCGGCCATTTCATTGAACCTTAAATTATCAACCCATTAGACTTCGCTTCTACTAGCATCATGTCGTCTCGATCTTCCAGTTGAACTATATCAAATCAGAACCTGGAAAAGAGACCTATGGCAAGTGGATCACCCATCCCACAGTTGACCTCTATCATTATAGGATCCAGTTCTGAGGCGACCTTGGTAGCTCGCCCTGGTTCTGGCGAGGTCTGCTCCGATTCCAGGGAGAGAGCTACCAATTCTGGGGGTGGTTCTAACGAGAGACTCCGCAAACTCTGGGAAGAATATGGTCAAGCTACGGAGGAGATCGCCCAGGTGGAGAGGGCCACCGGTGGAAATGAGGAGGTCGCCGAGTCGGGCAACCCTGGGAGCGAACTGGTTCGCGAGCTATATAAGGAAGAGGATCATGAGATCACCTTGGAGTATCTCAGGTCCATCAACTTTCCGACTCCTCAGCTTCCTGAGCACAACATCCCCACCGCTATCGAGCATGAGTTGGACTGGGTGGAGTATGTAGAGAAGTACCAAGCGAACTTCCCTACTCCTCAGCGAGCTACTCGAGAATATGCGGGCCAGTCCAATTACAAAGCGAGTTCCATCCAGAGCATTATTTCAGAATTCATGCTTCCCAATCTCCGAGAGAAATACCGCATCCCCTTGGACATCCATCTGTACGCTCTCAGTCCAAGAGAGTGAGCTGACTCACCTCCTCCCGACTTAACCGCCATCAACATCCATACTCTAGATATCGGGATCACACTGCCCTTGCATCCCATTGTGGGCCAATTCCTAATGGATACGAACCTCGTCATCACCCAGCTCACTTCGAACGCCTGGAGCAGTTTTCTGGCTATGCTTACCATCTTCGGGCTGGAAGGATATAAGAATCGGTTGACCACAGTCGAGATTAATGAGGTGTTTAGTGTGACCAAGCAAGGGCTATTATTATCTGAAAGCTCGCCCTGGTGAAAAGTTTCTGGAAAGTCTCCCAAACAAAATTCGCGACTGGAAGGAGCAGTTTGTTTTCATTGGTGAAGACTGGAGAGCTTCCACCAACTATACCGAGCGAGGAGGGCGTATCTTTTCTCCTGAGGGATATGGAGAGGCTAGCAGTATGTGGCCATTTCGGTGTGTATACGTTGGATTAGATTTACTAATCTAATTCTTCTCCTTTTGTAGGTCCGAAGCACCACAAGTCTAGTCGCGGCTAACTCGATGTTTCTATGGAATTTGAGTTCGTGCGATCGGTGTGTTGCTTGAGGAGTCGTAAAGATCGGGATATTGTGCACTTGAGTCAGCACCATTGCCGGCGAACTGCTCGCATCCTTACCTCACAGCACAGGGTCCAGATCTTCTAGGTTTACATCTTTTATTAGTTCGCTGAGTTCGCTCATTAGTTCGCTGAGTTCGCTCATTTTAACTCTTTAAACCTGTGTAGATCAAGGTATGACGGTCGTCTTCCCACCAATAGAAGTCCCCGAGGCTTATCATATATTAGTTCGCAAACTAACAATGGGATCACCTCGCCCGAATAAGAGAGGGGTGCCATCAGCTTCTGTCTTGGCAGCCAATAAGAAGGCAGAGCTCGTCGAGTATGCCCCTACGAAAGATACGGCTGGGGGCTCAAACACTCAGAAGAAGGCCCCAGCTCCTCCACCCACCAAGGCTCAGGTCGTCAAGACCAGAAAGGAGAGTGGGTGAGGTGGCTCCACTCCCAAGAGAACTTCTCTGCCCCCACCTCAACAAACGAAGAAGGGTCTTCGTCGTGGGTCACGGGTTGGTGAGGAGGACGCCCATGCTTCAAAAAGATCCAGGGTTGCCCTTCGCAACGAGGACTCTGAGCGAAGTGGGCGAGGTGGCTCTGGATCTGGCCAGGGTGGTTCTATGCGATCGACTGCACCTCACTCCACCAAAGCTCCCCCAACTCCTCAAAGTGCTCCGCCTCCCTCTCCATACGGAATCCCGATAGCTGATGATACACTACTTGGTCTTGATCCCGCTAGGTTTGGCTGAGTAAAGATTCACTGGTCTTTAGAGTTGGTTTCGAATTTATGATTTGAATATTCTAACCAAGTATTCCTTATTTGTTTGTTTACTTATAGGTATGCCACTGCTTCTCACCCCGAACGGCCGAAAGCACTTCACAATGCTGCCCGGTCCAAGGCGCTGGTCAATGTGAGGGATCTCCCATCCAGGCGAGCTCGCGAGATATTTTCTGGGGCTCCCAAGTACCTCCCCTTGTCTAAGCTAGACCTGATTGAAAGGCAAAGGTTGGTGGACCATGCCCAGCTCGTGATGCGATATGCTTGTGGGGCTCTTGCTGCCGCCCAAATACTTACCGACAATATCTCTGGGGCTGATCGAGCCCGCCATGAGGCCAAGAACCTTATTAATAGGCTGGGTGCCGATCACAAGAAGGCTGAGGAGGCTCTAGCGGTTGCCAAGGAGAAGGCACAGGCATCACTGTTGGCAGAGCAAGATGCTCTGAATAAACTGAGCCAAACTCGAGTGGATCTTGCCCGTGAAAAGACCGAACTGGAGGCGGCCCGAAAAGAAATTGCTGCAAAGGATCTGGAACTCGCCCGCATGAGGGAGGAGATGGCTTTGGTGAGGGAAGCCAAAAAGGGTAATCAGGTGGAATGTGCCCAGCTATGAGAGGAGGTCACCACAAAGGCGAATCGGATTGCCGAGCTCCAAAGTCAGCTCAACGTTTCAATTTCACCAGAGGCTTTGGAGCTCACCAAGATTGCCTCAACTGAGCTCGGCTTCTTCCTTTGCTATGCTGAGGTCCTGTGTGCCTTCCAGTGGGCTCGACTGAACAAGGATGATGAGTGGGGGGCGCTTGCTTCGGAGTTCAAAGAGTGCATAGGAAATGTCAAGATCCAAGACAATACTGAGCTGGACATCGACAACCTTGCTCAATATGGGATTAACCTAGACTTCGTCCACTCACGCCTGAAGGTTATTCAAACCCTCGAGACTCCCGTTGCTGGTGAGGAAGGTCAGCGAACTCCCTAGACTCCGCCCACTGACGAGCAAATGCAGACTCTAACGGGGGACATCATGATCGACACTAGCGTGCTGGACACCAGCGGGCTGGAAAATATCACAGAGATGCCCACTCTTTCATTTCCGGCCGGTCAAGAGGTCACTGCTGAAGTAACCGGCGAGGTCCCTTCTGAGGTCGCCCCTGATGCTGTTGGCACTGCCCCCACTGCTCCCGAGACTTGACGTCTTTTTCTCTTTTTATTTTTGTTGAAGTTGTAGTAGTTCGCCAGGCTTACATAGCTCGCCTAGAAGGAGCTTTTTTGCTTTTCAAAGATAGTCAGTTGGTTGGCTTTTGTAACCAACATCACTCCCAATACTTAGAAATTTTCTAAGTATTTTTTGAATGAAGTTTACTTTTTCTGTTCTATTTGGCTTCTAATTTATTTTCTTCGCACATTATCATCTTTTATTAACTCATATTTATATTTTTAGTACGCAATTGTTCGTCTTACACCACTTCAAGAAGCGAATTGTTCGTTTTACGTCGCTTAGCACTACGAATTGTACTTTTTCATTTGGTACTTATTTGCTCGTCATACGCCGCTTAGGGCAGCGAGTTGCTCGTCTTAGGCTACTTAGGGCAGCGAGTTGTACTTTGTTATTCACTTGGGCGATTGGTTTTAAAAAAAACCTTGCCTTAGACGTTTTTACATTATCTTTCGTGAATTTTTCTATCTTTGGGCAGTGGGCGTTTAGTGATCCTTTGAAAAGGACACCTTCGCTAACCTAGGTACTTTGGCCTTTGCCTCGAGCTTTAGATAACAACATTTTTTGGGACTTAGACCTTGCGTGTTTTGAGCTTGAATAGATAATTTCTTGAAAAAATCCCAACTTTATTGAGTAATGATATTTGCATAGGTTGTCATCAACATTCTTGATGCAAACCTTTGACTAATCTCTTTACAAGATATGGTTCACCTTCCCCTACTGCCAACAGCTAGATATACTTCATTTTCTTCCAACTTCTTGAACCGATGTAGACACTGAACACTAGTCCCTTCACCTCATTTTCAGTGTCTGACACACGTTTGTACAATGAATCTATCATTTCAGACCTAGGAGACTAACTTGGTGGCACACACATGGTCTTGGACAGACTTCTCAAGAAAATGTAGCAGCTTCTTCATTCTGGGGGATATATAAACATTCTTTTGAGCATTCACTTCGTGGCGACTTCTTTTCATACTCCAACCCTTTCCACTGCTACTGGTAAAACTTCTTCAGGTGTGTTGCGCTCCAAGTATATGACGAAGCTTTCCCGTCCATGTCTTCGAGATCATATGTCCCATTTGCCCAGCTTGCAGTGACCCGGAACGGTCCTTCCCAGTTTGGTCCGACACACCGGGTGGAGTTGCCAGCTTCTTTCTCAACACCAACTCCCCAACCTTGAAACTTTTATCTCGTACTTGGGAGTTATAGTACTTTTCCGCCCTCTGTTTATAGGTGGCGTTCTTCAGCTCTGACGAGAATATGGTCTCTTCGATTAAATGCTTCTCCACGGCCAGGGCTTCGTTATTTCCTTCTTCATCGTAACTCACTCCCTTCCAAGTCTGGTTCTGGACTTCCACTGGTACGACTGCTTCTGTTCGGAAGGCTAAGGAAAATGGGGTTTCACCGGTACTGGCTCGATATGATGTTCTGTAGGACCACAATACTTTCGGAAGCTCATCCGTCCAACTACCTTTCTTATCCTCGAGATGAATCTTCAACACATGCTTCAGGATCTTATTCAGCCCACTTTGTGTAATAGTCCACTGCTACTAGGGCAAGCTTTACACCACCTCTGCCAGGTTGGAATGGGTCGATCAAATCGATACCTCATTTTGCAAAAGGCCATGGGCTGAAGACCGGTTTTAGTTGACTTGCGGGAGTGTGAATATTTGGTGCAAACAGTTGACACTTTCGGCACCTCCGAGCGAAGCTAATGGCATCTCTGCGCAGAGTGGGCCAATAGTACCCTTGTCTGATCGTCTTGTATGCCAAAGCTTGCCCTCCAGTGTGGCTCCCACAGATTCTCTGGTGGATTTCTTCTAACAACTGAAACCCTTGCTTTTCAGATAAGCATTTGAGCAGGGGTAGAGAGAATCCAAACTTATATAATTGACCATCCACCAGTGTGTATCTAGCTGCTTGCTTCACTAGCCGACTAGCTTCCCATTCATCTTCTGGGACTGACCCATCTTTTAAGTAATTTTTTATCGGAGTGCGCCAATCATCACCTTCTTCCTGCCCCCCACTCGAAGTCTGATTTATTTTATAATCAGACGTCGAGGGGTCCTTTAACTTGGTGACGACGATCTCCATCAATTCTACTTCACCGGTACTCGTAGCTAGTCGGGCTAGTGCATCTGCTTGTGTATTCTTCAGTCTTGGGATTTGCTCGATTTAGACTTGTTTAAACATCGAGATCAGGTGCGCCCCTATCTTCTGGTACAGTGCCATCTGCTGGTCTTTGACCTCATATTCCCCCCGAACTTGGGATATTATTAGCTGGGAATCTCCAAAAATCTGAAGACTGGTTAGCCCCACAGCTAATGATAGCCTAAATCCAACTATTAACGTTTCATATTCCGCTTCGTTGTTCGTGGCTCTGAAGTCGAACAGGATTGCTGAGGTGAAGACTTGTTGTCTGGGCTTATTAGTACAACACCGGCTCCTGCTACTGTGCTAGTCGATGATCCGTCTACGTAGAGGTGCCACGGAGCTATACGCTCCCTTGTCGGATCTTGTGGGAAAGTTAGCTCGATGATGAAATCGGTGAGTGCCTGTCCCTTAATTGTTGTTCGGGGTGTGTAGGTTATACTGTATTGGCTGACCTCTAGTGACCATTTCAACAAGCATCCTACAGTGTCCGGACAGTTCAGTATCTGCCTCAGTGGAAATGTCGTTAGCACTTCCACCTGGTGATTGAAGAAATATGGCATGTTTGTCCCGAAACGAGTATAATCAGTGTATGAGGGGAATACACTGATGTCAAATTTTTCTGAAAGACTCAGAAAAATGCTCTAACACACTCAGTCAGAATTTCCTGAAGTACTCAGTATGCTGAAGGTCCACAGGGGCAGCAGGGACAGTTCAGTAACGAGTCAGATAAGCTGATTGTGAGTAAAGTGCTCGGAAGCTCAGTAGAGATAATAAACCAATGAGTCAGAGTGGGTGCGGAAAGTGAGCCCTTAGGTTCTACTCGTTTTTAGTTTCTGAAAACATTTTCTCTGAGTTTGCTTAGTAAACTGGTGGTTAAGGCTGAGTGCACAGTGTTAAGATTCAGGATGATTGATTCAGTCCTGAATAGAAAAGCGTTGCAGGATGTTCAGTTTATTATGATGACAATTATGATCCTGAACAGAACAGTAAATCAGCACACAGGGGACTTTTTAACGTGGTTCGGAGATAACCAACTCCTACGTCCATGACCTGATTTAACAGGAAGCTATCCTCAAAACCCTGAGGATAGGT
>JAPKLY010001144.1:40061-63762 GCA_026898435.1 Prunella vulgaris
ACAGCCTGATAGGTTATTCAGCCCAGTATGTGTAACCTTTTTGCTTCTGACTTACAGGATTCAGGTGAACTGAACCAAAGCCTAAGTCAGGTCTTAAGTGCATTCAGCACAGCCTGATAGGTGACACTTACTCTTCACTGACTAACTTTTGTCCTGAGTATGCTTAGTGTACTCAGTAGAAACATCAGCCAATGGTACTTCTGGATTGACTTCAGGATGAATCAGCAGGCTTCGATCTTCAGCTTCAGAACAGACAATCTTCAGCAAGACTGACTGACTCCTTCAGGATGGTTTACACTTCAGACTTCAGTAAATTGGGTCGACTCCAATATTCTTCAGTCTTCAGCATGGTCCACCTGTACTGAATCTCTAACATAACTATCCTGAATTGTTTTATCCTGAACAGCTATACTTAGGAAAATTCATCAGGGGTTTTGGGATCTAATCAAAACACTCAGATTGTCCCAACATGGCCGCAGCTTGCTAATGCTCATCACCAGTGCGTAGGCCAACTTCTCCGTGTGGGTGTACCGCAACTCCGCTTCGTGTAAGGCTTGGCTTACATAGTACACTGGTAGGTGCATCTTTCCTTCGGCTCAGACAAGTACCGAGCTTATGGCCACCTCCGACGCCACCAGGTATAAATACAACTTCTCTCCAGGCTCTGGCTTTGATAAGAATTGTGTGTTGGCCAGGTACTCTTTAATGCTTTCGAAGGCCCTTTGACACTCGTTCATCCATCAGAAATCGTCTGGATGTTTAACTTTGATTGCTTAGAAGAAGGGACGATTCCGATCACCGGATCTGGAGATGAATCGGTTCAAAGCTGCCAAGCATCCAGTCAGCCTTTGAACCTTTTTTACCAAGTCTAGAGGCTTTATTTCCATGATGCATTTCACCTGGGACGGGTTGACTTCACTCCCTCTCAGGCCACCAGGTTCCCTGGCGTAGTATATCGAAGGACTGCTTGAGGTGATCTAAGTGATCTTCCTTCTGCAAGCTCTTGACTACTATGTCGTCCACGTACACCTCCATTGTGTGCCCGATGTGTTGGTCGAACATCTTATTCACCAGTCTTTGGTAGGTAGCTCCGGCGTTAATTAGTCCGAACGGCATCCTCTCCCAGCAGAATAGGTTCTTGTTGGTGTAGAACACCGTATGTTCCTGGTCGTCCGGGTGCATCGCTATTTGGTGATAACCTGCAAAAGCATCCATAAATGTCATCATTTCATGGCCTGCAGTGTTATCAACTAGCTGATCAATGTGGGGTAGTGGAAAGTTGTCCATCAGGCACGCCTCATTTAGATCTGTGAAGTCAATGCACAGTCTCCACATCCCATTTGGCTTTTTCACTAGTACTAGATTAGTAACCCACTGTGGACAGAGTGCTTCCTTGATCAGCTTGTTGTCGAGCAACTTCTTCACCTCCGCGGTCAATGGCTCGTACTTGTCTGGTCCATACTTCATTCACTTTTGGCGAACTGGTTTCCTCATTGGATCGATAATCGGTGACAGGCCTACTCCAGTGGGATTCCTGTCATGTCTTCATGGGACCAGGCAAACAAGTCCAGGTTGGACTTCAGGATTTCCTCCATCTTGCTCCTGTATGGCTCCGACAGCTCAGAACCTATGAAGAGTTCTAAGTCTGCTCTGCTGAGGACCACCTGGATTGCTCTCAGTTCCTCCACAGGGGTTTCTTTCCTCTTCTTGTTCTTCTACCTTGGATCATTGATGAGCTCATCCCAGTCCTCCTTCGCCATCGGCTCGTAACCCACTCGGGGTTCGAGGTCATCGTCTCCTTCATCAAAGCCGGTGGGTTCACGGGCTTCCTCCGACTCCTACGGGACTGAGTTGGCTGGCTCCTTCGCTTGTGGGGCTTCATCTACTTCCATCGGTGCCGGCTGTTGGCCTTCGCCATCTTGACCCATCTGGGCGACCTCCATCACCTCCGGCTAGTCGTCCACTTCCATTAACTCGGTCTTAACAGAGATAACATCCAAAATGCTTGGCTCGCCCGCCAGAAGCTGCATCTCATCTTCAAGTGTTAATACCTGAGTTACAGACTTTTTAGCTTGGCATCTTTTAATCTAGAGCAAACACTCTCTTGTTTTCTTTTGGTCGCCTTTGACTGTGCCGGTACCTTTAGGAGTAGGGAATTTAAGACAGTAGTAGTAGGTTGAACATGCCGCTTTGAATTCATGAATAAATGGGCGGCCTAGGAACCCATTGTAAGTCGACTGCTGATCTACGATAAGTAAATCTATGAGTCTAACCAGTCTCCTTTCTAGGTCCTCGACTGATACAAGTTCGACACTCAACCTAATCTGACCTAGGGGAATGCTTACAGCTTCCTCAAACCCCATTATTCTACGATTACATGGTTCTATGTACGACTCATAATCCCCTAGCAGATCTAGGGTTTTCTTGAAGAGTATGTTGGTGAATGCGCCTATATCCACTACCAGCCGGTTGACCTTTGAGTTCATTATGTTGGTCCTGATCACTAACGAGTCATTGTAGGGGGTCAGTATTCCTTCTAAGTCCGCCTGAGAGAATGTGAGTTCAGCAGTGGCTTTAGCGGCGGGCTTGGAGCCGGAGCTGCCTTCTTGGACCTCATTGACAGCTCGGACCTCTGCTTTCCTCTGCCTCTTGGAGATGGACTGTCTTCCATCATCAAGGCCCCCGGCACGTCCTGATAAGTCCTCAAGAATGAGGATTTCCCGATTGGGTTCTTGTTGTGCAGGTGGAGGGGGAGGTCCCCTACGTCTATTGTTCGGGCCGCATGTTAGTGTTAGTGTCCTATAGACAATCTATTGTAAGGACATAATACTAAGATGATATTCAGTTTTATGTTTAATATTATTGTTTGTTTAATATTAAATATTTGGCATCATACTTATTTGAATATAATATTTGATTGTTTGCATATATTCTTATTTGTGTTCCCCTGAATCATTGCTGTCATTGAGTGAGTGAGAACTCAGATGACCTAAGCATGATTCTCAAATAGCCCCGATCAAGGATCATCAAGAATGGGATATTGATGATGCAATGGAGATTGGTGTGCGATCTGCATCATACTCTTAGAGAGTGTAGTAAGATCTCACTTACTACGAGATACTAGGTATCTCATGATGGATGCACAGATACCTTAGAGGGTAATGGTATACCTATCCGAGAAACCGTTTGATGTAATTCCACATTACATGTGTCTACGTGTGTCTCGGTTAGTGGGAGCGACGTGATACTCCTTTGACTTGAGGTCAATACGCACGACATGTGTGGAGTGATGAACTTTGACCATGAGCGACGCTTGGACCCTTCCATGGGTAGATATGGCTTGGATTGGGTTCATCATGAAATGCATGTGCGTGGTAGTTGAGCCAAGAATAGGATTCATTCCTCAATGTGGATTTAGAGAGAATACTCATGTTCTCATCATAATTGGATCCAAGTCGTCGACCGACGCGCATCAGGTTAGACTTTGTGGCTAAGTGTGATTTACTTGATCAATTACTGATTCGAGATAATATGATTAAGCTATTTGAATAGAGACTTCATCAAGTTCAAGGCTTAATCGAGTATTCTTGAATGAAAGGAAGATATCACGATAGCCTACATATTGCAGGTAGTTACAGATTCTTCGCAACGTACCTCGTATATTGAGATTGTCTGATTTATTGTCTAGGGTTCAATTAAGACCGTTAGTTTAACTAATCGCTCGATATACGAGGGCCTATGGGTCACACAACAAGTAACAGTTGTTTACAGATTAGAGCAGTTGATTAAATATCATATTGGACATAGATATTTAATTTATGGAGAAATTAATAATATATTAATTTAGAATCAATTATTATTAATTGATTAATTAATTTAGAATTAATTAAAGTTATTTAATTAAATTGGATTTAATTAAATAAAGATTTCCCAACTATAATATTATGGAATATTGTTGTAGGATCTTATATATAGGGAAATAAAGTCTCTGCAGATTTGTTTCTAAATACAAGATTTGTGTATATAGAAATAATATCTCTACAGATTTATTTTGATTTGGGCCTGCTTAAGACTTAAGCCAGGTCTCCACTATATATACTGGATCATGGGAAATTCCAAACACACAAGATAATACTACAGTATTACTTCTCCATAAAACCTAGACTTAGGATTTTCCTAGCAAATCCATCTCTTGGTTCGAGGCTGGTAGGATACTGCAGATCTGTAAACGAGTGTTACGTGGATACCATAGTAGAAGATTTCTTCTACGAATTACTGTAAGATCACTATTTATGTATCCCGTTATTCAATTATGCAATTGTTGTTCGTTGTTGGTGAACTGTTATTTCCGCTGCGCATGTTTTACGTGAATTGCGTGCCTCTAAATTCCAACACTGCAACGGTCCTCATCTTTTGCTCCTCATCATCGGTTTCCTCCCTCCTTGCTTGTCTTGGTCTCTTTGATGGGGCCTTCTTCCCGAACTCGGCCATCTTACCATCTTCATAGAATTTCCACAGTTGTTTGAGCAGGTCTCGGCACTCGCTAGTGAAGTGACCGATGCTTTGATGGTAAGCGCAGAACTTTTTTAGGGTTAAGTTTGTTGCGGTCCTGCCGGAACTTCCTCGGCTCATTTAGCATTGCCTTGTCCTTCACCGCAGCAAACACATGGTCGACGGAGACTGTTAGTACTTGATTCAGCTTCTCCTTGAACTTATCTTCGTCCCCGAATGCCTACAAATTTTTGGGGGCCTTATAGGTGCCCCCGGACTTCTTTCTGTGGCTTCTTCTCATCGGCACCACCGACCTCCTTTAGTAGTGCCTCTTGCATACCCACGTACACTCTTGCCTTATGTCGGAACTCAGCATAGGTGTTCGGGCAGGACAAGTGCATCTCCTTCCATAACTCGGTCCCTTTCTTAAGCCCGGCCATGACGGCCACAATCTTGGTGTCTTCGCTGATAGGCTCGCCTTCTAGCAGGATCTTATCGAACCGCTTGAGGTACTGCTGGTCTTATTCATTATCTCCTTGATGGATATTGGCGAGCCGGTGCTTCTAAATCATGTATGACCCATAGCCGGAGAAGTGGAACAAGAACTCCCGCATCAGCTGGCCGAATGATTGAATTGACCCCGGGGCTAAGGATGAGAACCATCGATGAGCCCGGTCCCCTAGGGTCAGTGGGAAGTTCGTGCATTGCATGGCATTCGATGCTCCCACTGAAATAATGAAGTTTGCGTACTTCGAGATGTGCATATTAGGATTCGATTCTCCCTCATACGCGGCCATCACGGGAAATTGTATCTTTTTTTGCACCGGTGCCCTCAAGATGGAAGGTGCCAATGGCGACACCGGGAGTGTGGTGGTGTCAACTCCGTTGTTCTTTGCAGCCACCTGCATCTGTAGCTGCTCCACAGCTTTCTTCAACATCGCCAACTCATCATCATGAGCTACCTCCTGTGGAGGTTATTCAAGGATCGTACGCCTCATGGACGTACGACCCCATAGTCCCTCGCTCTGGGGCAGCCCATCTGTGATGTGCTGGAATTGGCGGGCACCATTGGGACCAAGTCTATCCGAGGCTGGCCTCCTCAACCTCTCGTGTACGGACCTACACGGATGTAGATCTCACTCCTCTCTACGGGATGATGTCGGGGTCGATTCTTGTGCCATCTCTTCGCGCCTGGGCCCCAGCTTGTCTTGGAGGACCTCCTTGGACTGGTGGGTTGCGAAGACCTCTATTTAGACAGTAGCTTGCCCACCTTGTGAGACGAGCCTGTCAGTGAGCTGAGCCTTCCCGGTGGCATTTTGGTGATGGCGAGATCTAGCGTAGCTCGCCTCTTATTCAGCTGGGAGCTCGCCAGCATGCTCCCTTGGCTGGGTGGCTTGATTAGGCTTAGTTTCCTGCTCGCGAGCAGTGTTTGTGGGAGCTCGCTGGGGAGCTCGCCCTGCTGTTGCTGTCTTTGGACCTTCTGGAGTGCAGCAATGGTACGCTCCAGCTCGCCAGGGTTACGAAGTATTTCTTGGAGGGCTGGACTCAGCCCATCATGCGCCGCTAGAGTGGTGTCAGTCTGCCTCTCAGCTCGCTAGGGAGCTCGCTGACGTGATGTCTCACCATCAGCCTGATGTTTCTAGGGAGCGCGCCCCTTCCACCTTTTGGTGGTCGCCGAGGTATGGGTGTTTTCCTTAGACATGGTCCAGCTAGGGATAGTTAGTTTGTTCTTGAAGAAATTCCAGCAAAGGTAAAAGTTTGGGCAAAGATCTTTCTAGCCTTGCATGCAAGTGATTTTTCCAGAATCTGGTTTAAACACAAATATGCACGCATTTAGAATCTTTTCTGCCTTAATTTTATCGACAAAATTCTGGGATTCAGTAATTTTCTGGGAAGTTTTCTTCAAATCTTCAAATGTTCTTGAACTTTTTCAAGAACACCTTCAAAAACCCTCACTTTATCTCTCAAATTTAGAAAATTCAGAGGTTCGAACCCTCCTTCTAACGCTAAATTATTGGTAGAATCTGTTAATTTGGTTAATTAAGTGGCTAATTACACTTTGGATTCCACCAAACAATAATTAAGTTATGATGTTCTTGAAAGTTTGAATAAGAGAGAGAAAGTAGTAAGAGAAAGTGTTTATTAGTATTATGAGCTTATAGAGAGAAAATGAGCATAAGAGACCTATTTATAGGTTTGCATGTTGTGAGGTGGCACTTAACGGGCTTATCTAGCCTAATATGCTGACAAGTGTCCTTAACCCCTGTCTTTACTCACTACTATGTCCAGATTACACTGTTTTGCCCTACTACATGACTATTGATTCCCTACATAACTATTGGCTACACTTCGGTCTGGGTGAGCTCCTTGGCAAGCTCCCTTGCCTTGTGTTGTACTGGGATGTGGTGATGGTAATAGGATCAGGCCTTGTCTCCTGGTGATGGGAGAGCTCTAGGCGAGCTCCCTTGCAAACTTTCTCTCTTCATGCTGGTCGATTGGTCAATTATTGATGTGTCATTATCCACCTAGGCAAGCTCCTGGTGAGCTCTTCCCCTATCTGTGGTGTTGATTGGTCAAGGTTGATGACGTGGTTTCGGATCATGTTGGCGAGCTCCTGGCGAGCTTCTCAGCCTTGGTTATTTATTCCAATAATCCTTCATTAGTAGTTCGCCTATCAACACCGTGCAATCCTTCTAAATACCCGTAGGCTATTTGAATGCCTGCGTTCGTTGCTCCATTCGTGCTGGTTGAGTGAGCACTGGCTTCTTGTATTTCTTTATACCTGCTGTTGATAGGCGAACTACTAATGAGTGATTACGAGATTAAATAACCAAGGCCGAGGAGCTCGCCAGAAGCTCGCCAGCATGGTCCAAGGACACATCACCAACTTTGACCAGTCAACACCAAGAGTAGCAGAGCAGTTTGCCCAGACCTCACCCAGATGCTTGATGACATGTCAACAGTTGACCAACACCAGAAGAGAGAGAGCTTGCAAGGGAGCTCACCTAGAGCTCGCCCACATCCAAGAGACAAGGCTGAAGTCCACTACTATCACCATATCCCAGAACGGCACAAGGCAAGGAAGCTCGCCTAGAAGCTCGCCCAAGTCCAGAGTAGAGACGATAGCTATATAGGGAATTAGTAGTGATGTAGTAGGACATAGCTATGTAATAAAGCATGGTAGTGAGTAAGGACAGGTGTTGAGGACACTTGTCAGCACCTAAAGCCAAGTAAGCTAATAAGGTGTCACCTCACAACATGCAAACCTATAAATAGGTCTCTTGTACACTCTTTCTCTCTCTAAGCTCATAATTCCACAAATACTTTCTCACTCTACTCTTCACACACTCTCTCTCTCTCTCCCTCTAACACATTATCAAGAACAACAAACCTTAAGATTATTGTTTGGTGGAATTCCAAGTTGATTACAGCCACTAAAACATTTGATTATCAAATTCCATCAACAATTTGGTGCTAGAAGGAGGGCACGAACCTCCAAATTCCAAAAGATTGAGAGAAAATTGTCAGAATTGTTAAAGGTGTTCTTGAGGAGACCCAAGAACATTTGAAGATTTAAAGAACATGCCCAGCTTCCAGCCTAATTCCCAGAATTTTGTGAACAAAACAACACAAAAAGAATTATACACGCATGTGTGTTAGTGGATAAAACCAGATTCTGGAAAATCCACTTACATGCAAGGCTAGAAAGGTCCTTGTTGAAAATACTTGTGCTGGAAATAGACGAACTTGACGAACTCTGATCACCTGTGCAATGTCTAAGAAGAACACTCATACCTCAATGACCACCAGGAGGTAGAAGGGACGCACTGCCCAGAAACAAACTGATGGGGAGAACTCACACCAGCGAGCTCCCCAGTAAGTATGCTATTTATTTAACTAAAACTGTGTGTACTAGAAAGTATACTAGAAAGTATGCTTTTACTTTGTATAACTAAAACTGAATCTTTGAGCTTTATCTGAAATAAATCTTTTATCACTGTGCTTTAGATAAATATAAATGTTATTTATTTATTGCAATATGTTCATATAATAGTACAAGTTACACTATAGATAAATGTGGTGATCCCCGGATAACTCACAGCAAGATCACATTATCAGTTTCTTGTAACAAGTACTAAATTCACTGCCTAGATGGGATTTGAACACCCCATCGGTAAACGGTTGATGTGTAGATCCCAGATTGGTTTATCTTGACCAAGGATTGCACATGTGCATGATGATGCATTGAAGAGGACCTACAGAGAGGTAATTCTTCCGGACTGATTTATGGGATGAAGAATTAGACCTCAGTGGTCGTTTATTTCTAAACCTCTGCCCCTTAAATAGGACTGTGTGTGATCCGTGCGTGGCACTTTATTTTGTTATGGGTAGAGAGTCAATAAGACTCAATACTTTGCATCTTGGGTGACGTCATTGAGAACATGACAGTTGCTAAGATTTAATACAGAGGAACGTGTGCTTGGAGAGACTTGCATGATTAATCCCCTTGGTGGGCTCTAAACGTTCGTCATACTAAATCTTGCAAGTGGAATTTGTTTCCGGTATGATGATAAAGAAGAGTTGTCCTTACTCCAAGGTTAAGATGTTAAATTAATTAAAGCGTTCAGTGGCTTGAATAATTAACGGACAAGAGAATCTTAAACACGGGAAAAAATGACCGGGAGCCATATGATTGTAATATGGGTTAAGATTGATAGTGCAACATTAATCTTATAGTGGAGTGAGATTAATGTTAATGGGTTGAATGACATTGGGCTCAATGTTAGAATTCAAGGCCCATTAGGAGGTCCAATCTTAATTCTCCTAAAGGCCCCTCAAGTAGCCCAATTAAATGTCCAACAAATGACAAGGTGATTAAAAATAAAAGAAATATTTTGGGCCCATTTATTATGAATTTTTTGAAAATAATTATATATTAAATTAATGAGAGATTTTATGGAAAATAGATTGTATCTTGAATACAAGAATATCTAATAAAATCAAGATCTCATGGAATTAAATATATGATGTATATTTTCAAAAATTGGGATGTTAAGAATATCAAGAATTGAATATTTAGTATTCAAGATTATCAAGATTATAATATTTGATATTCATGATAATCAAGATTTGAAATATTAGATATTCAAGATATTCAAGATCTTGTATTCTCACTATAAATATGAGATGATACAAGACTTCATAATACACATTATTACTCTTGCAATTTTCGAAAATTGCAGTCAAGAGGGCAACAAATAGTTTTCTTTCCTTGTGTTGTGATTGTTCGTGTGGCCTCCCACCGGGTGTATGAACAAGGACGAGGGAATACTTGAGAAGACTTTTGGGTTGTCAAATTGAGGGTCTCAAGAAGGACGCCTTCAAGTCCATTGGTGACACTATCTGCCTATAGAGGATCTCAAAGGACACATTTGATCTCAACAGCCTTGCCAAAGCAGCTCAACCAAATACGCATTTTGTCTCAGAAACTGCCTTTTCTCCAAGCAGTATAATTCACTAAATCCCTTAGTTCCGCATGTTTAGGGCTTTACGTGATATTATATGTTCATATGTTTTGCATGCAAAGCCTGTTGTTGGGTATACAATTATTTGATTTAATTATGTTTAAATCATGATATTAATTATAGGCTTAAATTTGTATTTAGCGTAAATCCCGAATAGATCCGTGTTTAATTCCCAAACAAGCTGAGACCCGGCGAGCTCCCCAGCTAGCTAACGCTGCCCCAGTGGCACAAGACAGGATGAACCCAGCCCTCCGGGACATTCTCAGTAACCCCGGCGAGCTCCAGTGCACTATTGCAGCGCTTCAGAGGCAACAGCAGCAACATTAACAAGGCAAGCTCGCACAAGCATCTCAGCGAGCTCCCACCAACAATGCTCAGGAGTAAACTGCCAGACGCACGCAGGCTACTCAACCAAGGGAGCATGCTGGCGAGCTCCACAAGAGCTCGCCAGCACAGAGAGGCCGCCGTCAAGATAAAGGTTGCTGATAGGCTTGTCTCACAAGGTGGACGAGCTACTACTTACACAGAGGTCTCTGTGACCCATCAGTCCCGAGAGGTCCTCCGGGGTAGGCTGGGGCCCAGACGCGAAGAAACTGAACAGGAGTCGACCCCTTCCTCATCCTGAAGAGAGGAGTCAGATCTACATCCGCGTAGGTCGGCACATGTAAGGCTAAGAAGGTCAGTTGCCGACAGACTAGGCCCGCACGGTGCCCGCTAGTTCCAGCACGTCACGGAGGGGCTGCCCCAGAGCGAGGGACTACGGGGTCGTACGTCCACGAGGTGTACGGTCCTTGAACAGCCTCCACAGGAGGCAGCTCACGAAGATGAGCTGGCAACACTAAAAAAGGCGGTGGAGCAGCTACAGATGCAGGTAGCTGGAAAAAATGGCGGAGTTTACGCCACCACACTCCCAGCATCACCATTGGCACCGGCCATCCTAAGAGCACCGGTGCAAAAAAAAATCCAGTTCCTGGTGATGGCTGCGTACGAGGGAGAATCTGATCCAAAAGTACACATCTCCAAGTACACGGACTATATGATCTCCGTGAGAGCCTCGGATGCTACCCAATGCTGGAATTTCCCGCTGACCCTAGGGGACCGAGCCCACCGATGCTTCTTCTCAATCGCCCCAGGGTCAATCCAATCCTTTAGCCAGCTCACGCGGGAGTTCTTGGCCCACTTATCCGGCTATAGGTCCTACTTGACCCAAAAGCACATGCTCGCCAATATCCATCAAGGCGACAACGTGTCAGACCAGTAATATCTGGAGCGGTTTGATAAGATATTGCTAGAGGGTGAGCCTGTCAGCGAGGACATGAAGATAGTCGCAGTTATGGTCGGGCTAAAAAAGGGGTCCAAGTTGTGGAAAGAGATGCATCTGTGTTACCCGAACACCTATGTCAAGTTTAAACATAAGGAATGGGTGTACGTGGCTATGCAGGAGGTGCTGAAAGAGATTGGTGGCTCCGAGGAGAAAAAGCCACACGGGAAGAAGTCTGGGGGCATCTACAAAGCTCCCAAAAATTTGAAAGCTTTCGGGGATGGGGACAAATTTAAGGAAAAGTTGAACCAAGTGCGGTCAAATACAAAGCGATGCTGAATGAGCCGAGGAGAATTTGGCAAGACCGCAGCAAGCTTAACCCGAACAAGTTTTGCGCCTACCACCAGTCCATTGGCCACTTCACCAGTGAGTGTAGAGACCTCCTCAAACAACTCTGGAAATTTTATGAGGATGGGAAGCTGGCAGAATTTCTGAAGAAGGCCCCGGCGAAAAGGCCAAGGCAAGGAAGGAGGGAGGAGACCGATGATGATGAGGAGGAAGATGAGGATCGACACGGCCCTCAGCACAGACGTAGGGCACCTCCCCCTCCACTGGAGCAGCAATAACCAACTCGAGAACTCCTTGTTCTCGAGGAGTAGGTGGGACCAGTCGGGGGCCTAGAAGATGGGAGACTTTCCATCTCCAAGAGACAGAGGAAGGCCGAGGTCCGGGCCATTAACCAGGTCCAAGAAGGGAGTTCCAGCTCCAAGCCCACCACCAGGGCAACTGCCGAGCTCACCTTCTCCCAGGAGGACTTGGATGGGATACTGACCCCCCCACAATGACTCGTTGGTGATCAGTACCAACATCATGAACGTGAAAGTCCATCGGCTGCTAGTGGACACAGGCGCCTACACCAACATACTCTTCAAGTCGACCTTAGACGCTCTAGGTGATTTTGAGTCGTACATAGAACCTAGTAATGCTAGGATAGTGGGGTTTGGGAAAGTTGTAACCATCCCCGTAGGACAGATTAGGTTGAGCGTCCAACTTGTATCGGTCGAGGACCCCGAAAGGAGACTGACTAGGCTCGTAGATTTCCTTGTCGTTGACCAGCAGTCCACCTACAACGAGTTCCTCGACCGCCCTTTTATCCATGAATTTAAAGCAGCGTGTTCAACCTACTACTATTGTTTAAAGTTTCCAACTCTGAAAGGTGCCGGTACAATTAAGGGTGACCAAAAGAAAGCAAGAGAATGTTTACTCCAACTAAAAAATGGCCAAGTTAAAAAATCTGTAACGTAGGTACTCGTACTTGAGGATGAAATACAGATTCCGGTGGATGAGCCCAATATCCTACACATCGTCTCAGTAGAAACTGAGTTGATGGAGGTAAACAACCAGCCGGAGGAAGTACAAATCACTTAAGTAGATGAACCGGTGGAAGACAAACAACCGGCACCGATGGAGGTTGACGACACCCCACAGACGGGAGAACCATTTAACCCAGTCCTTCAAGAGGCGGAAGAGGCCCATGAGCCCGCCAGAGTTGATGAATGAAGTGATGACCTCGAGCCCCAAGTGGGTCACAAGCTGATGGCGAATGAGGACTGGGACGAGTTGATTAGCGACCCGAGATGGAAGAACAAGAAGAGGAAGGCCACCCCCGTGGAAGAGTTGAGAGCAATCCAGGTGGACCCGGACAAGGCAGACTTAGAACTTTTCATAGGTTCTGAGCTACCAGAGCCGTACAGGAGCAAGATGGAGGAGTTCCTGAAGTCCAACCTGGACATGTTTGTCTAGTCCCATGAAGACATGACGGGAATCCCGTTAGAGTACGCATGCCACCGACTAAACATCGACCCAACGAGGAGACCAGTTTGCCAAAAGTGAAGGAAATATGGGCCAGACAAATACGAGGCGTTGACCACGGAGGTGAGGAAGTTGCTCGACAACAAGTTGATGAAGGAGGCGTTGTGTCCGCAGTGGGTTGCCAACCCGGTCTTAGTGAAGAAGCCAAATGGAACCTGTAGGCTGTGCATCGACTTCATGGACCTCAATGCAGCATGCCCAAAAGACAATTTCCCACTGCCCCATATTGATCAACTTGTCGATAACACTGCAGGCCATGAGATGATGACTTTCATGGATGCTTTTGCAGGTTATCACCAAATAGCGATGCACCCGAACGACCAGGAACATACGGTGTTCTACACCAACAAGAACCTATACTGCTAGAAAAGGTTGTCGTTCGGACTTATAAACACCGGAGCTACCTACCAGAGACTGGTGAATAAAATGTTCGACCAGTATATCAGACATACGATGGAGGTGTACGTGGATGACATAGTTGTCAAGAGTTTGCGGAAGGAGATCACCTTAAGCAGGCCTTTGACATACTACTCCACTACAACATGAAGCTGAACCCGAAAAAGAGTAGCTTCGGTGTCCACTCGGGGAATTTCCTGGGACACTTCGTGAGCCAGAGGGGGATCGAGATCAATCCAACCCAAGTGAAGTGCATCATGGAAATACAGCCGCCCGACTCAGTGAAGAAGGTACAAAGATTGACCGGATGTTTGGCAGCTTTGAACCGATTCATCTCAAGATCCGATGACCAAAACCGTCCGTTCTTTGAAGCAATCAAAGCTAACAGACTTAGACACCCAGATGATTTCCAGTGGACAAGCGAGTACCAGAAGGCCTTCGAGAACATCAAGGAGTAGTTGGCCAATACGCAAATCCTATCAAAGCGGGAGCCTAGAGAGAAGCTGTACTTATACTTGGCGGCGTCAGAAGTGGCTATTAGCTCAATACTGGTCCGAGAAGTAGGGAAGACACACCTACCAGTGTACTATGTGAGCCAAGCACTGCACGAAGCAGAATTACGATACTCACCCACCAAGAAGCTGGCATATGCACTGGTGATGAGTGTTAGAAAGTTGCGGCCGTACTTCTTCGACCACCAGGTGGAGGTGTTGACGACATTTCTGCTAAGGCAAATACTACAACGGCCGAACACTGCAGGGTGCTTGTTGAAATGGTCACTAGAGGTCAGCCAGTATGGTATAACCTACGCACCCTGAACATCGATCAAGGGACAAGCGCTCACCGATTTTATTATCGAGCTAACTTTCCCACAAGATCCGACGAGGGGGTGTATAGCTCTGTGGCACCTCTACGTCGACGGATCATCAACTAGCACAGCAGCAGGAGCCGGTATAGTAATGATAAGCCCCGACAGACAGGTCTTCACCTGAGCAATCCAGTTCGACTTTAGAGCCACGAACAACGAAGCGGAGTACGAAGCGCTGATAGCCGGACTTAGGCTATCATTAGCTCTGGGGACAACCAATCTTCAAATCTTCAGAGACTCCCACCTAATAATATCCCAAGTCCAGGGGGAATATGAAGCCAAGGACCAGCATATGGCGTTGTATCAGAAGATCGTGGCACATCTGATCTCGATGTTTAAACAAGTTTACATCGAGTAGATCCCAAGACTGGAGAATACACAAGCTGATGCACTAGCCCGACTAGCTACAAGTAGTGGTGAAGCGGAGCTGACGGAGGTCATTGTCACCAAGCTAAGGGACCCCTCGACGTCTGATTATAAAATAAGTCAGACTTCGAGTGGGCGCAGGAAGAAGCCGATGATTGGCGCACTCCGATCAAAAATTAGTTGAAGAATGGATCAGTCCCGAAAGATGCATGGGAAGCTAGTCGGCTAGTGAAGCAAGCAGCCAGATACATGTTGGTGGATTGCCAACTATACAAACGTGGATTCTCTCTACCCCTACTTAAATGCTTATCTAAAAAGCAAGGGTTCGAGGTGTTAGAAGAAATCCACCAAGAAATTTGTGGGAGTCACGCTGGGGGGCAAGCTTTGGCATACAAGACGATCAGACAAGGGTATTATTGGCCCACTCTGCGCAGAGATGCCATTAGCTTCGCCCGGTGGTGCCGGAAGTGCCAACTAGTTGCACCAAACATTCATACTCCTGCGAGCCAATTCAAATCGGTTTTTAGTCCATGGCCTTTTGCAAAATGGGGTATCGACTTGATCGGCCCATTCCCACCTGGCGGAGGTGGTGTAAAGTTTGTTGTGGTAACGGTAGACTATTACACAAAATGGGCTGAAGCCGAAGCGCTCACAACAGTAACGCAGGAGAAGATGATCAGCTTTATTTGGAAAAATCTAATATGTCGATTCGGACTCCCACAGTCAATAGTGACGGATAATGGCAGACAGTTCGACGGTCAGAAGTTGAAAGAGTTCTGCAGTTCATGGAATATCAAGAAACACTACTCAACTCTGTACCATCCACAGTCAAACGGACAAGTCGATGCAGTAAACAAAATACTAAAACATCTATTGAAGATTCATCTCGAGGACAAGAAAGGTAGTTGGGCAGATGAGCTTCCGGAGGTGCTGTGGTCTTATAGAACTTCATACTGAGCAAGTATTGGTGAGATTCAGTTTGCCTTAGCCTTTAGAACAGAAGTCGTCGTACCAGTGGAGGTCCAGAACCAAACTTGGAAGGTGGTGGGATATGATGAAAAAGAGAACGACAAAGCTCTGGCAGTGGAAAAAGACTTACTTGAAGAAACTAGAGCCTCGTCGAAACTAAAGAACGCCACCTATAAACAGAGAGCGGAAAAGTACTATAACTCCCAAGTGCAGAGCAGAAGTTTCAAAGTTGGAGAGTTGGTATTGAGGAAAAAGCTGGCAACTCCGCCCGGTGTATTCGGACCCAATTGGGAAGGACCATTCTGGATCACCGCAAGCTGGGCAAACGGAACATATGACCTTGAGGACATGGAGGGAAAAGCTTCATCATATACATGGAGCGCAACACACTTGAAGAAGTTCTATCAGTAGCAGCGGAAGGGTTTGAGTATGAAAAGAAGTCCATCACGGAGTGAATGCTCAAAAGAGTGCTTATATGCCCCTAAGGGAAGAAGCTGCAACATTTTCTTGAGGAGTCTGTCCAAGACCATGTGTGTGCTACCAAGTCGGTCTTCCGAAGCCAAGATGATAGATTCATTGTACAAACGTGTGTCAGACACTGAAGACAAAGTCATAAAGAAGTTGAAGATCAGTGTCTACACCGGTTCGAAGAGTCGGAAGAAAATAGAGTATACCCAGTCGTTGGCAGTAGAGGAAGGTGGACCACAACTTGTAATCAGAATAGTCAGAGGTTCGCATCAGAAGTGTTGATGACGACCTATGTAAATATCATTGCTCAATAAAGTTAGAAATTTTTTCAGAAAAATCAATTGTTCAAGCTCCAAACACCCAAGGACTTAAGTCCCAGAAACGTTATATTCTAAAGCTCAAGGCAAAGGCCAAAGTGCCCAAGGTTAGCGAAGGTGTCCTTCTTAAAGGATCACTAAGCGTCCACTGCCCAAAGTTAGAAAAATTCACAAAAGATGATTTAAAACGTCTAAGGCAAGGTTGTTAAAAACCCAATCGCCCAAGTGAATAATAAGAGTATAACTCGCTACCCTAAGTGGTCTAAGACGAGCAATTCACTACTCTAAACGGTGTAAGACGAACAAATAAGTACCAAATTAAGAAGTACGATTTGTGGTCCTAAGCGACGAAAAATGAACAATTTGCTTCCCAAAGTGGAATAAGACGAACAATTGTGTACTGAAAATATAAATACGATCTAATAAAAGATATAACATGCAAGAAATTAATATAGAGCCAGATAGAACAGAAAAGTTGAAGTTTCATTCAAAAAATACTTAGAAAAATTTCTAAGTATAAGTAGTGGTGCTGGTTATAAAGGTCAACCAGCTAGCCATCTTTAAAAAAAAAAAGGCTCCTTCTAGGCGAGCTCCACAAGCCTAGGAAAACTACCCCTACTTACAAAAAAAACAAAAGAAGCAAAGAACGAAGCAAAGCAGTAAAACCCTAAGTCTAGGGAGTAGTGGGGGCTTCAGTTGATGGAACAATGGAGGTATCAGTGGGGGCGACCTCAAGAGGAACCTCGGGGGCGACCTGAGTGGCGACCTCCGGGGAGAGATTTGGCATCACCGTAATGCTCCCCGCAAGCCCACTAGTGTCCAATGCACTAGTATCGATCATGATGCCCCCCAGCACCTCTTGCATTTTCTCATCAGTGTGGGGAGTTCGTTGCTCCTCCTCAGCATTGACCACGGGGACCTCGATAGTCTGTATAACTTTGAAGTGCTCAAGAACAAAGTCCAAGTTGATTCCGTAGCCCGAGAGGTCGCCGATGTCCAGTTCAGTGTTATCCGGGATCTTGGCCTCTCCATGCAATCTTTGAACTCAGAGACAAGTGCATTCTACTCGTCATCCTTGTTCATCCGAGCTAACTGGAAAGCACGAAGAACCTCGGCATAACAAAAAATGGAGCCGAGGTCATTAGAGGCAGTCTTGGCGAGCTCTAGAGCCTCTGGTGAAATTGAAACGTCGAGTCAGCTCTGGAGCTCGGCGATTAGGTTGACCTTCGCGGCGACCTCCTCCCGCAACTGAGTGCATTCCACTTGGTTCCCCTTGTGCATTTGCCGCACGACCCCCATTTATTCCATCGCCCTGGCGAGCTCAGTTTTCTCTACAGCGAGCTCTTGGCGAGCTACCTCAAGTTTGGCTCGTTGGCGGTTAAAATTGGCCTGAAGCTTCCCTAGCTTATTCAGGGCGTCTTGCTCCGCTGCCAACGAAGCATTCGCCTTTTCCTCGGCCACTGCCAACTCATCCACTACTTTTTACACTCATCCCCTAGACGGGTAATGAGAGTCTTGGCCTCATATCGAGCGAGATCGGCAGCAGCAATGTCATCGGACACAATCTGGGTAGCCACGAGAGCCGAGCATGCGTGGTACATTGCCAGCCGAGCTCGATCTGCTGGTCTTTGCTTTTCAATTAGGGCCAACTCGGAAGCGGGGAGGTACTTAGGGGCTTCGTAGAAGATACAGCGAGCTCGCCCAGGTGGACGGTCCTTCACAGCCACCATCGGATTGGACCTCTCAGCATTATGAAAGACCTCCGGCTGATAAGGGTGAGAAGCGGTGGCATATCTGCAAACACAAGTAAACATGAAAACATGTTAGAATATTTTGAAACATCAAGTAGTACAAGACCCAACTTTAAAGACTTGGAATTATTTGCTTACCCAAATCGGGCGGGATCGAGCCCAAGTAGTGTATCATCATTGATTAGAACCCCGTAAGGAGATGGGGGCAGAGCACTTTGAGGAGTCGGAGGAGCTTGGGAAGAGTGGGGGATGATCGATCGTGCCGAGCCTCTGTGACCAGATCCGGATCCACCTCGGTCACTTTACTTTGTGTTCTCATCGCACAAAGCGACCCGTGATCGCTTCTGGCACCGAGCTTCCTCCTCACTTACTCGAGATCTGTCCCCATGACGGAGACCTCTCTTGGTTTGTTGTGGTGGAGGCTGAGGAGCAGAGCCACCTTGCCCAGACTCCTTCCGGGTCTTGGCGACCTGATCCTTAGTAGGCTGAGGGGCTGGAACTTTCCTCTGCGAACTTGAGCCCCCGGCCTTGTCCGCGGTGGGAGCCATCTCGGCGAGCTCCGCCTTTTTTGTGGCCTCCTGGACAGTGCCTGAAGGAATCCCTACTCGGTTCGGGCGAGGTCTTCCAACCGAAAGTTTGCGAGCTAGGATGTGGTAGGCTTCGGGGAATTCGATCCGCGGGAAGGCAATTGTCACACCTTCACCTACATAAATTTAACAGCCGAAGTAAGTAACTTGGCGAGCTACCAGATAAAGTTGGCGAACTATGGAGAGTTGTAAACCTGGGAGCTCAGGACCTTGGACTGTGAGGTGATGCGGCGAGGTAAGGACGCAAGCCACTCACCGGCAATGATGTTGACCCAAATGTGTGACATCTCAATCCTTATGGCTTCTCAAACATCACACAGTCCGCACAAATTCAAACTCTACCGACACGTCGGGCTTGCGGCGGCTGGACTTGTGATGCTTCGGACCTGCAAAAAAAGGAATATTAGATTAGTAAATCTAATCTAACGCACGCACACCAAAAAGGGCCACCTACTACTAGCTTCTCGGGGGAATAGATATGCCCTTCTCGCCCGGTATAGTTGGTAGAAGCCTGCAGTCTCCACTGATGAAGACAAACTCCTCCTTCCAGTCACAGATTTTGTTCGGAAGGCTCTCCAGGAACTTCTCACCCGGGCGAGCTTTAAAGTAATAATATGCATTGCCCTCCTTGGACTGCCTAGTGAAGAGTTCGTTGATCTCGGCTGAGGTTAATTGATTCTTATATCCCTACAGCCCGAAGATGGTCAACTTGGCCAAGAAGCTGCTTCAGGCGTTGGGAGTCCATTGAGTGATGGCAAGGTTGGTGTCCATCAACAATTGACCGATGATGGGGTGCAAGGGTAGTGTGAGCCCGGCCTCCAGAGTGTAGACATTGATGGCAGTCAGTCCAGGTGGAGGCATGTCAGCTCGCTCCTTCTTCTCGGGGGCTTACAGGTGAATGTCGAGAGGGATACGGTACTTCTTTCAGAGGTTGGGAAGCGAAAATTCAGAAATAACACTCTGAACTTTGTTCGGTCCGTAATCAGAATGACCAGCCGCCTCTCTAATAGTTCGCTCGGGTAGAGGGAAGCTCGCCAAGTATCTTTCCACATACTCCGCCCAGTCGAACTCATGCACAATACTGGTGGAAACTTTGTGCTCAGGTAGTTGAGGGACAGGGAAGTTGATTGAGCGAAGATATTCTAAAGTGATCTCCTCTTCCTCGTCATCATCTTCCTCAAGTTCGTGAACTAGTTCACTCGCTTGGTCGCCAGACTCGGCGACCTCCTCATTGCCCTCCCTAGCGAGGTTCTCCCAGAGGTCGTCAATGTGCTCTTCTGACCCTCCACCAGAATTAGTGGCCCTTTCCCTAGAGTCAAATCGTACCTCGCCTAATAGCCCGCCAGAGTCTGGGCGAGCTACTGAGCTTGCCGCAGAACCTGATTCAATCACAATCGGGGTCATCTGGGGAATCGGTTTGTTCCCGGTCATGGGTTTCTTTCCCGGGTTACAGTTCGAAAGGGTTCGGCTTGAAGATTGGGAAGACATGTTTAAATATGGGGGTGAAGTCTTAATGTTTTTAAGCCCTTAAAGATTATGGGGTCGCCTGAGTTCGTGATTTAGTCGGCCGGAAAACTCTATGTTGGCCGAAAGTAATGAAAATACCAGAAATTTGAGGAAAAAGAAGAAAAGAAATGGAGAATCTGCAAAAAAATAGTTTAAAGGAGAAGAATCGAATCGTTGCACTACCTTGAAGCTTCTAACGGAGATCCGAGTGCAAGGGTTTTTAATCGCCGAAAAATGCAAAGGGTTACTCTAAATATGCTCTGAGAATTTGAAAGAGTGAAAGTGAAAAATTAATATCATTTCTCTTATTTATAGGTGAATGGGCGAGGTGTAGTTTCCAAAGAGTCTGTGGACCAATGTGCAAAAATTTAAAAATTTAGACATGATGGGCGCGGGAAATGAGGCGTGGAAAGTTGTGCACGATGACTCAAATTCTACGCCACGTCAGCACACCCACCGCCATAGAGAGTTCGCTAAGACGCTCGACACCACTCCAAAGGAAGTTCGCCTACACTCGAGGTCTCACCCACTGAGGCAAATCAGCTCGCCCACACATTAGAAGTATCATGATGTGGACGAGCTGGGGGCAAATATTGATAGGCGAACTACTAATGGGTGATTACGAGATTAAATAACCAAGGCTGAGGAGCTCGCCAGAAGCTCGCTAGCATGGCCCGAGGACACATCACCAACTTTGACCAGTCAACACCAAGAGTAGCAGAGGAGTTCGCCCAGACCTCTCCAAGATGCATGATGACATGTCAATAGTTGACCAACACCAGAAGAGAGAGAGCTCGCAAGGGAGCTCGCCTAGAGCTCGCCCACATCCAAGAGACAAGGCTAAAGTCCACTACTATCACCACATCCCAGAATGGCACAAGGCAAAGAAGCTCGCCCAAGTCCAGAGTAGAGACGATAGCTATATAGGGAATTAGTAGTGATGTAGTAGGACATAGCTATGTAATAAAAGCATGTTAATGAGTAAGGACATGTGTTGAGGACACTTGTCAGCACCTAAAGCCAAGTAAGCTCATAAGGTGCCACCTCACAACATGCAAACCTATAAATAGGTCTCTTGTACACTCTTTCTCTCTCTAAGCTCATTATTCCACAAATACTTTCTCACTCTACTCTTCACACACTCTCTCTCTCTCTCTAACACATTATGAAGAACAACAAACCTTAATATTATTGTTTGGTGGAATTCCAAGTTGATTACAGCTACTAAAACATTTGATTAACAAATTCCATCATCACCTGCTAGTAGATGCATTTGAAAAATAGTTTTTGCAGCTTTTCGATCTTTCTGGAGATCCTTTGTGCTTTGTTATTGCTGGAATATTCAATGTATGGCATCTTGGCGAGCGCTTCCGCTTGGTTGCTCTGCAACTTTCGTTGTGATATCGGACCCTACTTCTTTCATACTGATGGTTGAAATTTAGCCAGCTGAGATGCCATCATTCACTCCGGTTGAAGGATAGATTACTCCTGCCGCTGGTGAATGTGCCCCCAACTGTTTAGGCTTGTTTGCTTTAGCATTCTTGTATTTGTTGCCTGGTGTCTAAAGTGTTTTAGACATCAGTTTTGCTTCCTCTTGCGGCTTTCTTTACTCTTCTGATCAGGATGGTTTTGATGTTTATGTTTCGTTGTTCTCAAACCTTTAATGAAATGCCATTTATGTCCTTCAATTAATGTTGCTTGTTGTTTATATGGTACCTTTTCTTCGCTTCGTGTAACAAATAGCTTTATCAGCTGTAACGAATAGAGGCACTCTTACGTAGGATGGGGGTATTATCCAAGAAGCGTTCGTTACGCTATTGCTTGGAGCGTGTACCACGTCCTTTAGATGAGCGTTTAAAGCGCTATCCCGGGTTCCGGGAGGCATTCGTTGCGCTATCCTTTTGAAGCGTGTATTACATCCATTGAATGAGTGTGTGAAGCGCTGTCTTAGCCCATAAAATGTAGGCTTTCGGGGTCGTTACGCACGATCCTTGTTAGACGTTAAATACCGAATGTCTAGAACCAAGAAGTGTGTATTAGGCATGCTTCACTCTTGTATTGGACGTACTCGGTATGTTGATATCGAGGTATCGCTACAAGGAGCTGCTCGACAGGAGCGTAGAAGCTCTACTTCGAGTGCATTAAACCCACTATAGCTACTTTTCAAGCAACTTCCTCCGGACTGCAACTCTTGAAAAATGTTTCTCAAGCTGTCTATAGCATTTATTGTAGGTTGATATAATAACAAACGTTTACATCGTGAGCATCCTGATGTTGAGCTGCCTGCTTGAGTCAGACAACCAGCTAACTGCTCATTATCAATCTGGCCAAAGCTTCCTTTGCCCGAGGCTTGTGATTAGTATGAATTCAAGCTTTTTTCTTCTTGATGATTTTGTGTATCAGGGTCTGCCCCTCAATGTATTGCGCTCGCATACATGTTCATCGTCTTTGATCTACTTGTCTCCTGATAATTTGTTGTTTTCTCATTGCAGATCAAGGCGTTACAGTTGTCATTCCTCCAGAATTCAATACTTTCGGTCAGAGAGTAATGGCTCTTGGTACCGGACGGAACAAACGCAAGATGGACCCTGCCATCTAAATGGTGGTGTTACGGAAGAAGAGAGGAGCTTAAATCCCGGCACCACCGGTGCTTACGCCTGTCCCGGTTGCTCCTGTTTCTCGGAAAAATCTACCAAGAAAATCAAAGCAACAGAGGAAAGATGTCGGCACTTCTGCTGGTGCCGAAGATGAAACTGGTAACCCATATAACAACACTTTTTCACCATTGCTTCCTGCCCCCCCCCCCCCAATTCAACTGTTGATTGTAATTTATGATCAGGAGTTGAATGATTTGAAATATTTAATTATCTCCTTCAAGAAGGATTATCGCTTCAAGAAGGCACATCGTCAGTATAGGTGGGATGGACATCACCTATGAAGACGAGATAATCGTGCCTTCAAGAAGGATGTTGCTTCGAGAAGGCGCATTGCCTGTATAGGTGGATTCATACCTCTAGGAGGCGCATCACAGCATCGTCTATAAAGACGGAATAATCATGCCTTCAAGAAGGATTATCACTTCGAGAAGGCACATCGCTTATAGGTGGCACGTCTATAAAGATGGGATAATTATGACTCTGGGAGGCGCATCGCCTATGTAGGCGGCATCGTCAATATAGGCGGAATGGACATCGCGAATAAAGACGGAGTACTCGAGTCTTCGCCTATAATGGCAGAATTATCATGCCTTCAAGAAGAATTATTGCTTCAAGAAGGCGCATCGCCTATATAGGCGGAATTATCATGCCTCTGGGAGGCGCATCG